>BOPN01001879.1:163237-165737 GCA_017312705.2 Penaeus japonicus
TAACACACATACATAAGAGAGAGGGAGAGAGAGACAAATATACATATACATATATATATATATATATATATACATACACATACACATATATATAATATATATGTGTGTGTGTGTGTGTGTGTGTGTGTGTGTGTGTGTGTGTGTGTGTGTGTACGGAAAGAAGCGAAAGCAGTGACGGGGTGATGGAATGTTCGAAGTATAGTGACACTGCACATGAGTTTAGAGACAAATGGCGGAAGTTTGTCTGACCGCAAGCGTTTGTGCAACTGCATTGAAAGGGGTGGGGGAGAGTTGGAGAAAGGAAATGGTGAGGGGGACGTGGGTGAGAGGAAAGAGGAGGAAGGGGGAGGGAAAGGAAGAGAAGCTTAACTGAAGACGAGGGATCAGTTGAGGAAGGATGAGGCTAGAAGAAAGAGGTTGTATATAATATATATGTGTATATATATATATATATATATATATATGCACACACACAAATTGGTACAATTTATCAGGACGGGATAGGCTAACAAACCCTTGGGACCTGTATTCCAATTTCAAGGAATCACACAAAAATGAAAAGCCGTTTACGTAAAGAAAGCAATTTTGGCCACAGCAAGCGAGGTCGAGCCATTGTCAGGTCGTGGCAGGTCGGCAGGGAAAGCCCGCCAGGTCAGCCTCGTCGGAAGTAGGAGGTCCACAAACATTGGGCTGCTATAAAAGCAATATCTGTAGGTTTATTTCCCGTTAATATAAGTTTTCAAAGACGAATGACGATTTTATTCCAAATCCTTGGCGTTTGTCCCATTTCAGTGATGAAAAGCGTAGCGGAGGCGAGTTTTAAAACTTAGCAAATGAGCGCTAGGTGTGCCAAGCTCCGCCCACTTGCGAAGTCTGGACGGTGATTGGCGGAAGCGCGGCAGCC
Organism: Penaeus japonicus; assembly: GCA_017312705.2. Lineage (NCBI taxonomy): Eukaryota > Metazoa > Arthropoda > Malacostraca > Decapoda > Penaeidae > Penaeus > Penaeus japonicus. Next base: position 164,142 of record BOPN01001879.1, read on the forward strand.
ATATTGATTCTCGGCCTGCGGCTCAGTGGCGGGGAACGGCGGGTGGGTGGGATGCTGCCACTCTCCACGCTCGCATATTTACTGGATTTTAACAAATATATACAATGCTTTTTTGGGAAGATGTTCTGAGCTATTATATCCCCCTGATTGTCGTTTTTTGATGAAGATACATTTGAAGAATGGACGATTTTGCACTTCTATATTCTATATTCTTTTAATACGGACTGGTGCCAGTTAGGATTTCTTTGAGGATTTTTGGGAAGCAATTTATTGAGGAGGTAAATTACACATGGAAGCTGAGGTAAATAGTCCTCATTATCTCACACCCCTCATTATCTGCTTTATCAGGAAAATGGCGATACTATTTTCTTAGCCCTGTTTAGAATTCTTAAGACGTTTCTTGGAATCTTACATTTGCAATGAATAAATTGAAATTTCCATCAAGTTCCCCGTGGTTTCAGGGATAGAAGTGCGAGGCGTATGAAGACCCGCCGGGAATGTGATCTGGATTGAAATATGAATACATGAATACATCTCTGTAGGGAAATGAGAGATGGTCTGAGCTGGTGAGACCCCCAAGTTCCTCGGGAGACATAGAGTGATATCTCTCTGTCTCTCAGTGTTATGTTCACTTGCCATCTTATCACTTGTAAACAACAATTTCTTCACCCTTTTGTGAGGTCGTCGTCTGCCATGGCAAGACGGACCTTGGTAAACGAGCAAAGGCTTAACCTCCTAAATAACAGAGATGAAAAAGGAAGGTGTGAAATTATTCCAGAACAAGTGATAATGGCTGGAAAGTGCAAAGTTGCATGAATCAATGTGGAACCGTGTCTAAGTCAGAGGAGTGGGCGGTGGCGGTGCGGGCGGCCCGGGCAGGACGCACCGCCACCACCAACAGCAGCGGCAGCAGCCAGTGAGGCGGCGGTGGAGCTCAGCCAGTGAGTGCGAGGCGTGTGTGTCCGCCAACGAGCAAGCCAGCCCGCCCGGTCCGGCCCCGCTGCCGCCGCCACCATCATCGCCGCCATCTTGCCGGCCCACGAGCGCCACCACTCTCCCCCAGCCTCCCTTGCAACTTGCAACACCAACGACCGTGCTCGCTAGCAGTGGGGCTCGGGCGCTTCCCTCAGTGGCTTCTTCCTTCCTCTTCGCCACAGTGCTCTGGATTACTCGCCTGACCTCGCCCACTCCTCGTCCACCTCCAGGTAAGCCACTGACTGCTCTTCCTTCGAGTGCAACGACTCGGCCCGAGGTTGGACCATTTGTTCTTTCCCCCTTTTTACTCTTCGTGTTTTTATATCTGTTGTGGTGGAAACCCTTGCTAAGACGCGCCAGCTGGGCCGAGTGGAGGGTCGTGCTTCTTGTTGCCACCTCCTGCTCCACCTGCTCGTCCTTGAGGAGGGCTGGAGAGTAAGGTCTGGGAGAGTGAGTGGGCTGGCATCATTACTCTGGTCTCGCTCGCCGCGCTTGTGGTCAGCGGATGAATGAATTTATCCTGAGCCTCTTGATGACCGCGTTAAGCTCATAAAATTCCAGAAGCATCATGGCCGTTGTGCTGGTGCTATAAATGCTGCCTCATCGCTGTTTTGACAGTAA
>BOPN01001879.1:173237-175737 GCA_017312705.2 Penaeus japonicus
TTTTTTTTTTTTCTTGCACTCTTCTCTTGTTACGGATGAACAAGACAGAAAGCGAAAGGTAATTGAAAAATTCTTGAGCGGCGCGGCGGAGTCCATCCCGCTCGGCCTGGGAAAGGGTGACCGGCGTGAAGTCAGTCAGGCCTGCCTCCTTCCCTCCCGCCACCCACCGCGCCCGCAACGGTATGCAAATGATCTCGTCTTTCTCCGGATTTTTTGCCTTTTTACCTGACCAGCCCGTTGCGTGGAAAATCCATTTATTGCAGGCTGTTCAGGGCCATATTCTTCAACGGCCTCTGGCTCACGTGTAGCAGCAGGGAGGGAGAGACGCCAGTCCGCCTGAGTAGACCTTCCGCCCCGGCCGTCCGGGATCAGGCATCCTCGGGGTTTTCTCACTCAAATAGGCCTACGCAATTTTCGACATTATTATTACTGCTAATTGTGGTGTAAGTCTAAGATTTTTGAAAAATCTTTGGGACAAGAAGGTAAAGAATTCTGACGTAAGCGAAGTCAAGTGCCTATGCGACTCTCCGGGAGAGAGAGTGAAAAAAGACGAAAGAAAATGCTTTGTTTTGCGGTTATCTAAGAGACTTTCACCGAGAACGTTGAGCAACGTCTCGGTCGACGAGGCGGGAGAACCATTGCATATTAGACAGTGTTAATTTATGAAAAGAATATGTAGCAAATGTGTTCAATATGACTACGGGGCGGCGTGCGCTGGCGTGCGCTGGCTGGCGGGTGGGCGGGAAGGCGGGCGGGCGGAGAGCGAAAAGACGGGCGGACGACCAGGGTGTGGAGGCCGCCGGGCTGTGGAGCTGTTGTTAGCGGCGGTGTGTTGTTAGCGGCCTGTGTTCGTGTTGCTGAGACGTTAGCAAATCGCCAGAGAGCTGTGTTCAAATCGAAGGCTTGTTCAGGACGTATATTACTGTCATTAGTTAGTGTACGTGGATCAGACATTCCCCAAAATGACGAGGTAAGAGGCAGAAGGAGGAGGAGAGGGAGCCTTAGCCTTGCCGCCATGACACCCGGTTCGGCGGAACCACCATTTAAAATACCCGGCGTTGCAGGGATATGGTTGTCCATTAATCTCTCTCTCGCTCAAGAAAAAAAGAATTAGGTTTAATCATCACGAAATGCTTCTAGAATTCTGATTAGTGAAATCTAAATAATTAGGAAACCCTTTGCAATATGTCGTCTAAGATAAATGATCCAATATTCCTTAATTGGTTACACAGTAGCTAGTTGTATTAGGCTTATAATTGTGTAGAGAAAAATCAATGTATCTGATGCATTAAGATTAACGAAGTCTAAATAACAGCGATAATAAAACGGACGATTCTCTCAGAACATCCTGTTTACGTTCTTGTTAAACTAATACAGCGTCACACATGAATGCTTGCCGTCATGAAACAGTAATTATTTAGTCTAAATTTCAGACTCCAAATAATTAATTAATAGGGTTGCAAGTTTACAGATTTATAGTTGCAATTAAGAGCAAGGGAGAACGTGGAATGATTTAGTCCTTGCAGAATCAGACAGTTGCAGTTGTTGTAGTTAAAGTTGAGACTCGTGCGTCGGGCTGACAGAGAACACACACCGAATAAAGTGGGGGTCCCCATTGCACAATAATTAAGGACATATAACATACCGTTTCCTTTTCTTAAAGAGGCGCTGTCGAGCATTTTAAGGTCGAAGATCAAGCAGAGTCGAACCGAAGCACCGTAATTTTCGGCAACGTTCGCGTTCCGGGCGACGTCGGCGGTGCGTCGGTTCTGCGCCCTTGATATATGTTCTCCGATATCGTTACACCTGTAAATACCCACAAGAATATCTTTTATGCTTATCATCCACCGCTCGTTAGTTTTACACTCGTGTTATTGTCACGACATAATGGCTATTGTTGACACGTTTTTATCATAGGTTTTATCTGGATAACGTTCCGGATTGGGTTTTGACGGTATCGTAAAAAAGGGGGTTTGATTGCGTATTGCTCGGAATATGATTTAATTATTCACACTCCCTTCGGTCATAGAGTAATGTCTGAAGCGAACGTTTTGCTTCCGTCGGGGGCAAGTGGCCGGTCCTTTTTTCTCCCTTTGGACCTGATATTTTTTCGTCATGGTTCTAAAATTTTATGAAAATTGCTGCCGTAATTGGCTACAGAGATCCCACATAAACAATGGCGAATTAATGCGAAAATTTCACTATTCCCTTAGCTGATATATGTGTCCTACACTCCGTGACTTGCCTGAGGTTAGGGAACGTAAATTGTCATTACAATCGGTAATGCTATATAATAATACAATTATCCATTACCCCTGAGAGTTTTCTGTTTTCCATTAACTAGAAAAAAAAAACTGTTTTATTGTGATGGCTTCGTCTCCTGGCATCGAAAGAAGGTCGCTAAAATTAGGTTTTGAAATAAAAAAGGAGAAATTTTAACCGGGACGTATTTCTTGGTCACATTAATTATAATGCATCGGATTATTAGAATGAGAGAGAG
>BOPN01001879.1:198237-205737 GCA_017312705.2 Penaeus japonicus
TGACATGCCCTTATCTAATTAAGCAGTTGGTATCACGGGGCTGCGAGACACGGCGAGGTGCGGTGGGGGGGGGGGGGTACCCATATCCTATCAAAGGTGGTTGGGGGGTTGAAGGGAGTGTTGCTCCCCTTCGCTATTACATCCGGCTCCTCGATAGCCCTCTCCTCCTCTTCCTTATCTTCCTCCTTCTCCTTCTCCACCTTCTTTACTTCTCTTCTTCCTCATTCTCTTCCTCTTCCTCCGTCTCTTCCTTCTGCCTTCTTTCCCTCCTCCTCCTCCAGCCTTCCCCTCCTCCTCCCCCTCTTCCTCCCCCTCCTCCTCCCTCCTTTACCCTCTTCCTCCCCCACCTCCCTCCTCCTCCCTCCTTTACCCTCTTCCTCCCCCACCTCCCTCCTCTCCCTCTTTCCCCTTCTCCCGCTCCTCCTCCCTCCTCCTCCCTCATTCGCCCTCCTCCTCCCTCCTTCACCCTCCTTCCCACCCTCCTTCACCCTCCTCCCCCACCTCCTCCCTCCCTCCTCCCTCCCTCCTCCCCCTCCTCCAACCAGACCTGCAAGGAAAAATATTTTGAGTTAGCGGGGGGGAATGTTTTAAAAGTGCTGGGTGGGTATGCAACCTTTGTTTGGTTAGAGAGCGCGGGTGCAGATTGCTCTATTTATGATTTTAGAATTCCTTCCATTTTACTGTTGTTTTTGTTTGTTGAGGTGAGTTACATTCGACTGACATTAATCTGCGTCTCAAGTGCAGGAGGTAGTTTTGCGCGCCATCTAGGATCTAAAAAAGAAAAGTGTTTGGCTGTAATCATAATAAAGAAAAGTAGGAGAAGAGAAGAAACAGTATAAACTCTTGCTATTATTGATATATAAAAAAGAATAATAAGCCGACGAAGATGTTGATGTCTATTCGTCGAAAGAAAAGAAGTATGAGGCCAGGGAGGCTTCTACGTTCAAGTTATAATGACAACGTACGTCGCCGCGGCCGTTTTGACTTTTCAAAACTCTTTTTTTTTTTTTATAAACAAACTGTTCTTAGATATATAAGCTAGATATTAGTATGATAATATGGTCGGAGGCGACACGGAAAATTTCCTAGATAAAACTTTCCTTTGGATAAAAAACAGAAAAATTCGGGTATCTTTCTATCTCTTACTAATATATATATATATATATATATATATATATATATATATATATATATATATATATATATATATATATATATATATATATATATATATACAGAATACATACATATATACATATACGTACAAAGAATATATGAATATATATATATATATATATATATATATATATATATATATATATATATATATATATATATATATATATATATATATATATATATATATATATATATATATATATATGTGTGTGTGTGTGTGTGTGTGTGTGTGTGTGTGTGTGTGTGTGTGTGTGTGTGTGTGTGTGTGTGTGTGTGTGTGTGTGTGTATACAAATTTAAATATATATTCACATATACACACACCTACATACATACACACCATCTATCGGCATTTCTCCGCACTTGACGTGACGTGATGTGAAGGCGATAATACCCCATTGTGTAGTGAAGTAAGCCGTAAATCCGAATTCCCGGCATAGCGCCCCCATGCCTGACGTCAACATAAAAATCTCCAATCTTTCCACGTCCAGTCGGTCTGCCTGTGACACTTCAATTCCTTCCTTTTGATGGAAAAAGGGAGACAAAAAAAGAAGTGACTAGGGACATGATAGGGGAATGCCTGGCCGGAGGAAGGGAGAGTGACATGTAACATCACAAATGTCATGTTACGGATATGATTGTTGTCATGTTGGCGTTCTCTCGCTTTTTCTTTCTGTATGTCTTTCTCTCTCTCTCTCTCTCTCTCTCTCTCTCTCTCTCTCTCTCTCTCTCTTTCTCTCTTCTCAATAGATTTAAAACGAGATTAATAATATTTCTGACGGTAACTTATCATTATTTGCTACATAGAAGAAAAAAAATCATCGAAAAAAGATGGAAAATAACAAGACCAATAATGGAAACAATGATAACGATCACATTGATAACAAAAGTAATAATAAAGATAACAATACCGATAACAGTGGTAACGACAGCCATACATTTCGGGTTGATTAACCTACGGTTCTTTAGCCTCCGCCTCGTTTGTTCTGTTATTTCAGTAATTTTTGATGAAGTTATCCCGGGCGAAGCAATGAAGTTAGGCTTTTCGCGTTAATATCTCATAAAATGCTCAAAGTGTCGTTTCTGGAATTATTTGTAGACTTCATTTACTCGTCGAGAGATTTTCATCTGCGCAACAGAAATGCAAACTATTGCTGTTTAGCCTGTCTTCTTGACTGTGACACGCCATCTTTTTATTGGCTTTTTTTTTTTTTGCCGATTCATTTTTTATTTTTTTATTTATTTATTTTGTATCTTGATATCATTGCATTTTATAGTTGTTTGTTGTGATTGGTTATGGTGATGGGAGTGGTTTTGGTAATGTCACAATCAATACGACAGTATGTCATTATATAATTCATCATCATCACCACCACCATCACCCGATTAGACCTAAAAGGAAGAAAAAAAAAAACTCGTTATCCATTCTTTCTCCTTCTCACTTTTACTATTCTTTTCCCTTGCCATTCACACTCACCCGCGGAGCCATCTGGCCGAGACGCCATCTGTGTTCCGAAAGGCAGCCAGCAGCCAGAAGCAGAAGCAGAAGCAGGCATCGCGTTGATAGTCCCACGTCTTCTCAACACTGGATATATATTTTCCTAAGGATGAATACATTATGCGAGTCCATCCACATATCGCCGGGGAACAAAGAAGCGGAGACGCCAATTCAAAACTTTTACGGCCAAACTTTGTGCTTAGTTTCCAATTGCTATGGAAAAGTTCATAACAGCTTCATGAAAACAAAGGGTTTTAGAAATTTTATTATTTTTTTAGTGGCCAGCCCCCCTCCCCCCTTCCTCCCTTCCAAAAAAAAAGACGGAAATATTGTTGCTTCCGAGCATTTTGCATCTATACTCTTTAGGAAATTTTATTTGAAAGATAGTCCTCGTTTAACATCTAATGTTCTGTTACATATTCCAATGATTGGATTTGATGTTCTCAGCCACATCAGTGCGTGCTATCATTAGGGTAATTAGGATAGCACTTATCTTTTTTATTCTTACTAATGATGTATCTGTCATGATAATTCTTGTTCAACAACTGCGTCTATTAGATTCGTCTTCTCTGATGGGCTGAACACCCCCCTTGCAGCTTTACAAACACTGCTGTTCATTACAGATCCTAAACTGCAGAATACATCCTATATTTCATAGCGTAAAACGGCTAAATGAGCGCTACATCACTACCGTTTCTCCTTTAGCGCTCGAGAACACGTGCAGGTACGATCGTAACTTGTGCTTCTACGTCTCCTAACTTTAATACAAATACACCTTCTACCTTACCTGCGGAGCAACATTATTTACTGCATAGCTTCGACCTCAACATTGGATTATAATTAATATTACTACGACTACCTTAGTAATAATCATTAAAAGCATCCCCCCACCTCCTCCATAGTCCCAGTATCATTACGATACCTCCGACACCTTAAGCACACACAAGAATGTATCGTATCCTTGAGGGACTCTTCACACGGGCCTCCTATTCCTTCCACCTCCTTCGATATTAAGGTTCAGGTTCGCCTAGCAGTTGCTTGTGAGGTTACTCAAAGGAGTCACGCTCGGTTACCCTCAGATATTTAGCTGTTATTGTTTTTTTTTTTCTTCTTTTTCTTCTCCCTCTCCCTTTTCTCCGTTTCCTTCTTCTCCTTTTCCTTCTTCTCCTTCTCCTACTCCTCTTCCTCCTCCTCCTCCTTCCCCTCCTCCTCCTCCTCTTCCTCTTCTTCTTCTTCCTTTTCCTTTTCCTCCTCCTCCTCCTTTCCCTCTCCTTTTCCTCCTCCTCCTCCTCTTCCCCCTCCCCTCTTCCCTCATTTTCTTTATCTTCTTCTGATTATCAGATTTTCCTTTTGCCAACTAAGAACGCAGACTTAGTCGCTGGATAAAATAGTTGTTTCTTTTACAGGAAGTGCGATTTCTATCTATTGCATGATGGTGAGAGATAGATCGTCAGATAGGAGGAGACTTAGACGGGAAGATTGTATGATAGGTATGCAGTATGTCAAACGGGGCTGAGCGAAAATTGTGAAAAAGGAACGAAAGAAATGTAGAAATCCAATGATGTCATGGTCTGCCTGTCTCTGTGGCTTTCTTTCTCTCTCCCTCTCTCTCTCTCTCTTTCTCTCTCTCTCCCTGTCTCTCTCTCTCTCTCTCTCTCTCTCTCTCTCTCTCTCTCTTTCTCTCTCTCCTTCCCCTCTGCTTTCGCTCTCAGCTCAGCTTTTATAAAGAATTCCCGAATTCACGAACGCATTTCCTTGACAGAGAAATTATTATAAGTGTTTATTAAAGAGAATGATTATGATGATGTAGTTATGATGGTGGTGGTGACGATGATGGTGGGGGTGATGATGAGGATGATGATGATGATGATGATGATGATGATGATGATGATGATGATGAGGAGGAGGAGGAGGAGGAATAAGAGGAGAACGTCAACGACGATGATGACAACGAAGATGATGATGACAACTGTATTTACTTAAGAAGTCGCCATAGTAGTAATACAACCGACATTAATGTTGCAAATGAATACGATAGTGAAATCTAAAGAAAGAAAAAGAAAGCCATGCATACAGGAGAGAGATTATGAGACCCCAAAGATAATCCTTTCGCCTGTGCAACATATCAACATCAGATACTGTTCAAACTACACGTTAGTTCCTTTTATAGAAGTCGCTGAATATTCATAACAAATTAGTTTTCCTTTAGGCGTAAGAGCAGGAGGCCAAGAAGCTGTGCAAAGTGTGTAGCCGAATTAAGACCCTTGCGTAAGAGGTTGATTTTGCTTCTTCGTTTCTTGCTTCTGTTTCCTTGCTCCCTTTTGTTTTGGTTTGTTTGCTTGTTTCTTTTCCTCTTCTCGTCTTCTGTTAGACCGATGATTTAGTTGTTTTTTTTTTTTCTCCACATCTTTCTCGTTCTTTTCTTCGTAGCTTTGGCGTCTCATTTGCTTCTTTCTTCAATTCTCTTCTTCTTTCTTCTAATTTCACCCGTTTTCTCTAACTTCAAAATAAAGACCCATAATAAAACAACAACATCTCTTTGTAAATACGATAGTATAGTGGCATGATTTACAGCCGCTGGTAATGGGGTTATCAAGCCTTGAAAAAATCCGAAGTAAAAGAAAATACAAGTCGCCTTTTCATTGGCGATGATGCGTGGCGTGGGAGCAGGGCGGGGGAGGGGGGGTGGGTGAGGGAGGAGGGGGGAGGGGGAAGGCAAGTAGGCGGGGTAGGGATGTACAGCTTTGATTCGCTTGCTGGTGGGTCTTCATTTGCGTAATAAATTGTGTTCCTATCAGATTCGTCCCTCAACCTGCTATTAGAGCGAATGTTCAAGCGTTAATTTGTTTCCTGCGAAAGCACTTGGAGCGACGATCACGTCTAAATTATATTACCGAAAATGAGAGGTCGAGTGCTTGGGCTCACCGCTGAATGGAGTGTTTGTTTTGCCAGAACATCATCCGGCGCCTCAAGTCGAGCTTGATTGTGTTTAACGAAGGTTTCCTCTCGCTTTTTCTCAAGCATAAAAAAGACGGTTAATCCTGTTATACGAGCTTGGAGTGAAACTCTCCCAGTTTATAGATCTCGACTGCGAACTCATTAAATGAGCTGATTTATTCCTTGGTGAAGCAAGTCGTATCAGGCATTGCAAATACGGATTATCTTTTCGCACTGAGCTGCTGCCGGAAGCAACAATAACTTGTGCAAACATGTGACTGTCAAGAAAACATTGGCGAGGTAGCCCCACCCGCGTCAGCTTCCAGTTAATCAAGCAGTTTTTATCGCAACGACCATAGCGGCGTGTTGACCCACTCCTCTCTGCTTGAGATGAAAATACATGATACGGGGTATTTTTAGGCGATGAGGCGGCGCCGTGAAGCAGCCCTCACAGAGCGGAACGCGGCCGAGACAAAGGGAAAAGAGGGGGTGATGAAGCGGTCTCTCACGAGTGCCGTTGAGGCGAGGAGACGCTGCCGTTGATTCAGCTGCTCGCGACTCCCGTGGTGCCCCAAGTGCGCTGCAGGAAGAGCTGTCCGTCAACACCAACATCTGCCGCTGCCTATCTGAGCCGCTGTATTCCCGGTGTCGATTTCCGAGGGGAGGTCAGCCATGTCAGGGAAAAATGTTTTTGCATGCGGCCGCTTGCTCGTTTATCTTTGTGGGATGGGTTGCTACTTACGTGGATCTTCTCTCTCTCTCTCTCTCTCTCTCGCTCTCTCTCTCTCTCTCTCTCTCTCTCTCTCTCTCCCTCCCTCTCTCTCTCCTCATGCCTTCTTTTTTCTCTTAATACACTACCTTGTATACTCATTCCGCCCGAACATCTCAACATTGTCGCTTTAGTAAACATTTCTCCCAGCGAATTCTCAAAGGCATTCTTGAAGGCATTCCTCTCGGTGCCGAACTGAATGAATCTAAAGACCTTTTTTTCCGAAAGAGCGAATGCAAAGCCATCGCTCTGGCGTGGATGAGCGAGTAGCCCTTCCACGGGGTCGACCAGTGTGGATATGCAAATATAATCGATGAATATGATAAACAGAGGAGGAACACCTGGCACGGTCTTCTCTTGGGAGTTTTGTACGGGAGTCTGGTCTGCGTGGTGCACTTATTTCACTTCTGGTATGTAACTTATGCGTTCTTGCCACACACACATACACACACACACACACACACACACAGAGAGAGAGAGAGAGAGAGAGAGAGAGAGAGAGAGAGAGAGAGAGAGAGAGAGAGAGAGAGAGAGAGAGAGAGAGAGAGAGAAGAGAGAGAGAGAGAGAGACAGAGAGAGAGAGAGACAGAGCGAGGGCGGGGTAGAGATAGATAGAAAGAGAGAGAGATAGATAGATAGATAGATAGATAGATAGATAGATAGATAGAGAGAGAGAGAGAGAGAGAGAGAGAAAGATTCAATAAAAATATGTTAAACTTATTCACTTATCTCATTCTTCCTACTTCTCCTCATGTTCCCTTTATTAATAACTCTTCTTATTACCTATTAATTAAACGAACACGTTAGTTATGATACAACTACAACTTTAAACTTATACTTTCGTTAGTTAGATTGGGTTTACGTTTAGAAAACAGATAAACTCACATCCCCTCGGAGAAAATATTTTAAGTCAAAGCTTAACAAGATGTCAGTTGTTTTGTATTGGATCAGGAATTATCCCTATCCATCTGGAGTTATTATCTACATCAACACAAAAACATCATAAAGACTTTCCTACACGTATAACCACCCCTTATCCCCGGCCAATGAGGGACCTTCTACTCATATATATCATGGAATTAAAGCCCCGGTGTCTTGGTTCTTAACATGCATTTCTT
>BOPN01001879.1:213237-218237 GCA_017312705.2 Penaeus japonicus
TTGCCTCATAACTTTCCTTTCTTCTTCTCACTCTCATCTTCCTTGCGTTTTTTTTTTTTTTTTTTTTTTTTTTTTTTTTTTTTTTTTATCAACAGTCTTCCTCCTCTTTTCTCCCGATCAACCAGCCCTCCCCCCTCCCCCCCCGCCCCCTCCTTCTTATCCCCAACTTGTGTCCCTACCCCTCCTCCACCCCAACCGCCCCCCCTCCTTCTCCCCCACTGACGACCCACATATCCCCCCCCCCTCTCCCCATCCACGTACTACCCAGTCCGTTACTTCCTCCTCCCCAACAACGAGCCACAGTCCCCCACCTAAGACCCCCAGTCCTCCACCAGCCCCTATACCCACCGCACCCCCATCTCAGACCCACCAACACCCCTCCACCTCTCCCTCAGACCCCTCCCCCCCACCTCTCCCTCCGACCCGTCCCCACCTCCCCTTCGGACCCACCAACACCCCTCCACCTCCCCCTCCGACCCACCCTCCACCGCCCCCTTAATCCCCCTTCGACCCACCCCCACCTCCCCCTCCGACCCACCCTCCGCCACTCCCTCCCTCCCTCCCTCCCTCCCCCACCACATCCATCTACTTTTCCGCCGCGCAAGATCTCCCGAGAGGCTTAAGATCCAACCAAGTTTTTCCCCCCAATCTTCCTCCTCCTCCTCCTCTTCCTCCTCCTCCTCCTCCTGGTTGCAATATCTCCCTCATTCATCAGCATCAGCATCATGAGGCGAGGTCTTGCGATGCTTCTATATAACCGCATGAGTCCTGGGTGATGTCCCCCGGGGGCTGGTGAGGAGCGGCGGAGGGTGAGAAAGAGGAGGAAGAGAGGGGAGAGGGAGAAAGAGAGAGAGAGAGAGAGAGAGAGAGAGAGAGAGAGAGAGAGAGAGAGAGAGAGAGAGAGAGAGAGAGAGAGAGAGAGAGAGAGAGAGAGAGAGAGATGGAAGCGTGCTCGAGAGGGATGGGTAATCAAAGAAAATGAGAACACACACACACACACTCACACACTCACACACACACACACACACACACACACACACACACTCTCTCTCTCTATCTATCTATCTATCTATCTATCTATCTATCTCTATCTATCTATCTATCTATCTATCTACTTTCTAAATACTGCTATTAGACAATCTCAAAGTAAGAGAATTTACAGGATGGAGAAAGGACAAAGGAAAATTACCCAAGGAGGCTAAAGTAAAAAAAAAATAATGATAAATAATAATTATGATAATAACAATGAGAAAATGAAATTAAAATTCTCACCTGGAGTTCATATTGATAACTATTTGCGTTCTCTTGTCTTAGGAAAACTCACCGCCCTCAACGAACAGGAATTTCACTCGATAGATAAATAGAGTCAAGACGAACCATGCTATAAGAAGGGAGATAAAATGGCGTCCACTTAGCAATGCAAAGAGAAGGCGAAGGAGGGTGTGGGGAGACTGAAAAGAATAGACCTTGATAGGGATAGATAAATGAGGTTGGAAGGAGACAGTGAAAGCAAAGGGTTAGCTGGGTTTCATGAAGGAAAAGGGGTTAGTTGAGAGTGTCGAATGGCGGACGAAAGGTTGTAATGAGAGGGTAGGGTGTTTTCTAGTGGGTAAAAGTCGATCTTTTTGTCGAATGAAAAGAAAAGTGTATTGTAAAAGTAGGGGATGTTGAATTCTATAGTAGAGATAGATAAAATTGTATCTTTTTTTCAAGCTAGTTGGTGTAGATCTGAAGGTTACGGTGGAGAGAAGGGTTGGATATAGGCTAGAGGTAGAAAAGGTAGAGGGAGGAGGTAGATATGGGTCTGTTTGGGATGGATGGGTGGTATGCAACCGCAGGCGTCTAACTGCTGTTGGTACGGCCTGCGGAGTGTCAACACACGACTCTCAGACAAAGAGCGCCCACACGCAGATTCTTGAAGATCCCTTGAGCGTAAGTTGTAGTATCTAGAAGGTGACAGTCATGGACGTGTGGAATTTTACAGTCCTCATCCAAGTTCATTATAGAATAGTTTCTTAAGGATCTAGTTGTTGATGTTTTTTTTATCCCTCTCTCGCCCGAGCTCTCTCTGCCACGCCGTAGGAGCCCACTGGAAATAAAATATCACAAATTACTCCTATAAACAGGACTTAGGCAAAGTTCGTTAGGAGAACACTAATACCCTCCTATATTGCTATGCTATGAGCGAGCCCAACGCCAGCGAATTAAGGCCTTTAGATATGCGAGTCACGTTAAGATACCTAAGCGAAACCAAGGTACCACTAGATAACTGCTGGACCAGAGTCACTGCTCGCTCCACGGTATCGCATGACATCACATGTTTTGATATCTCTCCCCTGGGGTGTATGGGTGGGTCGTGTTGGAGAGGGGGGAGAGGGGGAGGGGGAGGGGGAGGGGGAATAGGGGCGTGTCGCAAGAAATTTCGAGGCTTTTTGAAGCCACAATAGACCCTAAATTGGTTCCAGGACCTTCCTCAAGGAAAAGCATCAGGCTCATCTATCCTTCAGGTTCCTCCTCAGCCCTTAATAAACATGAATATTCCTTGATAACTAGATGTAAATAACCGGCGCTTAAGATGCATAAACACACATGAAAATTCACCTTGCATAATCAGCCTCGGCCGCTTCACAATAGCATGGGGCCGAGCTGCGTCGACGGACCTGGAGTCACCGAATGCACGCGGGTTCTTGGCCCTCCTCTTAGCACCATTTCTTCAACTTATTCCTTAATTATCTATTTTTTTATTCCTCTTTATACTTATTTTTTATCTATTTCCATTTATTTATTTGTTTATCATTATTTTTTTTTTTCTGAGAATCACTATTCTTTGCATTTCTAATCACTCATTTGTGTGTGTGTTTTGTTTTTTTCTTATTTTTCTTTTAATTTTCTCTTTCTTTCTCATTATCAATTCTCTTCTTCTCCCTCTTCCCATTTTCTCCTCCTCGTCATCCTCCTCATAATCATCTTCGTCTAACTCTTCTTATTACTACTGAGGGGAGTGATGCAGATGATGACCATAAAGTTGATGAGGAGGAAGAAAATATAATCTGATGATGATATATTATTAATGGTAATGACCATAATAATAATGGTGATGATAATGATACTGATGATGATGATGGCGATAATGATAATGGTGATATAGTTATTGATGATGATGATGATAATAATAGTGATGATGATTATAACGAGAATGATGGTAAAAATAACAATAATGATATTAGTAATAATAATGATGATAATGATAATGTTAATAGTAATGATAATGATAATAGTAATGGTAATATTAAGAATATTGATAATGATAATAATAACAAGAATAATACTGATAATGATCATAATGATATTAACAATGATAATGATACTGATAATTATAATAATAATGATAATGATGAAGCGACAATAACAATTATATCTATAGTAGTAGTACTACTACTAATGATAATAATGATAGTCATAATGATAATAACAACGATGATGATAACAACAGTAACAATAATAAGGATAAGGATAATAATTATATTTTTGTTTGATGCACTCATTCAATATTACCATTATCGAATAACAAAAATGCTTCGATGATAGTAATGATAACAATAATAATGATGATAATCACCATCAGCATTATCATCATCATCATCATCACCACCATCATCATCATCACTGCTGCAACGATCAATCTTATCATCTTCCCTCTTCTTCTCCCCCTCCCTCTCTATCCTCCTCCATCTCCTCCTCCCTCTCCATCTCCTCATCCCTCTCCATCTCCTCTCTCTCCTCCTCCTCCTTCTCCTTCTCCTCCTCCTCCTCCTCCTTCCAAGCGATGCCATCTTGAGTTCCATTTGACACCAGCGAAGATTATCAGTAAAATACTGACTGGACCTGAAGCTGCTCCTCGGGATCAACCAGTGAGCGAGAGAGAGAGGGGGGAGAGGGAGAGAGAGGGAGAGAGTGAGAGTGAGAGAGGGAGGGGAGAGCGAGAGAAGGAGGGGAGGGGGAGAGAGGCAGGGGAGAGGGATAGGGAGAAAAGAAAGGAGAGAGAGAGAGAGAGAGAGAGAGAGAGAGAGAGAGAGAGAGAGAGAGAGAGATTGAGATAGAGATAGAGAGATAGATAAAGAGAGAGAGAGAGAGAAAGAGAGATAGGGGAGTGAGGGAGGGAGGGAACGAATGAGAGAGGGAGGGACAGAGAGAGAGAGAGAGAGAGAGAGAGAGAGAATGGGAGAGACCCAGACCGAGGCAGAGCGGATAGCGGATAGCGTTATCTCCACCTTAAAGACTGTCTTTTTGTTAACATTTTCTGCCGATAAGAGAAATTCAAAAGAGGACGATAGACCCTTTGATAAGCTCCCCCTATCCCCTCCCACCCTCTGACCCCCCCCCCCTCCTTATATCCTCCCTCCAATCCTTTGCCTACCCCCCCCCCCCTTGAAACGCATAAGGGGAACAGCAGTCGTCGACCCTTGACGTCGCTCCTCTCGTTTGCTTGTTTGTCAACCCTACTTCTTTCTCTCCTTTTTCTTCTTCCTCTTGTTGTTTTGCTTCGCACTTTATTTCGAATGTAATGTGAGATTGTACTTAGAAGATTTCCGGCGTGTAATTCTGTATTGTGTGTGCTTGTCTGTGTGTGTGTGTGTGTGTGTGTGTGTGTCTGAGTATGTATGTGGGTATGTGTGTGTTTGTGTTTGAATGTGCGCTCTTCCATGTGCGTAGACGAGGACCTTAAGATGAAAGGTCTGATAAAGGACCTTGACGCTGACCTTTAGTGACACGATACAGGTGTTGCATTCACTCGCACCACTGCCCTTTGCATGAGTGAGTGTTTATCTCTCTTTCTCTCTCTCTCTCTCTCTCTCTCTCTCTCTCTCTCTCTCTCTCTCTCTCTCTCTCTCTCTCTCTCTCTCTCTCTCTCTCTCTGTCCGTCTCTCTCTCTCTCTCTCTCTCGCTCTCTCTCTCTCTCTCTCTCTCTTTCTTTCTCTCTTTCTTTCTCTCTCTGTCCG
>BOPN01001879.1:228237-230737 GCA_017312705.2 Penaeus japonicus
AGAAAGGAAGAGAGAGAGAGAGAGAGAGAGAGAGAAAGCTTCAGGAGAAAGTAAGAGTGAGTGTGAGAGAGAGAGAGAGAGAGAGAGAGAGAGAGAGAGAGAGAGAAAGCATCAGGAGAAAGGAAGAGAGAGAGAGAGAGAGAAAGCTTCAGGAGAAAGTAAGAGTGAGTGTGTGAGAGAGAGAGAGAGAGAGAGAGAGAGAGAGAGAGAGAGAGAGAGAGAGAGAGAGAGAGAGAAAGCATCAGGAGAAAGAAAGAGAGAGAGACAGAGAGAAAGCATCAGGCCCCATTTCAGAGGAAGCTGAAGGGAGGCACGAGCAGGGAAAAAGGTCAGCAGACGAGTAGATGCGGACGGAAAATGCTCTTAGAATTTTAGATTTAGAAGGGCTGGCATCGCCCGAGCGGAAGAGGAAGATGCGCTTCATAGGAGTTTCCTGATTGATAGGAAGACTTGGTTGCTGCGAATGAGGAAATACGTAGATATATAGATAATGCAGATGATGATGATATTGTTATTGTAATCTTTATTTTCATTATCTTTATTATTATTATTATTATTATTATTATTATTATTATTATTGTCATTGTTATTATTATTATTGTTATTATTATTATTGTTGTTATTATTATTATCATTATTATTATCATTATTATCAGTAGTATTATTGATAATGTTGCTGTTATCATTTCTATAATAATAATGATTATGATAATCATAATCATTATGACAATTATTATTGTAATCATACTAATACTGATAATGGTAGTAATCATGATGGTGATGAAGATAAGCTGGTAAAGAAAAAAATACACATTTTGATGGAAAAGAAAAAAAAGAAGAAAATAGATACATGATACATGTTTCCAATGGAGACAGCAATGAGGACGATGAGGCGTACTAAAATTTCGTTTAAGTAAATTTATAATAATGGGTATTGTATAGTAATGATGCAAAGTAATCATCTTGCAAATATTGTGATGCTAATATCGTAGTATGTATGCACACACACACACACATATATATGTGTGTGTGTATATATATATATATATATATATATATATATATATATATATATATATATATATATATATATATATATATATATATATATATATATATATATATATATATATATATATATATATATATATTCAGCGTATACACACACACACAGGGAGAGATAAATTTACCAACAGCACCTGAAAATACCTTTTCTGCAATACGCTGACAGTGATGATTATATTAATACGACTACAACCATTACACCAACTACAACTGCTAAATATCTCTACCATTATCATTGATGGTAATGGCATTAAGAGCAGCCATCGGTCGTAATACACCGAGAACGATCTCGAAAAATGCCATATTACCACTAACATTCCAGGGAAGTTTTTCAATTACGGCAAGATGTGCTCTGCCCTTCCCTTTCTCACATAGTTATTATCTTCCTTCGGTAATTTTCACCTCATTTTCTGCTCTTTTATCTAACTTTTCGAATTTGCCTGTTCAGTTTTTTTGTCTTTTTTGTTTTATTTTTTATTTTATTAGGTCATCATCAAGTCTTCTCTTATCTTATTTTTTTCTCCTCTTCTCTTCTCTTCTCTTCTCTTATTCTATCTTATCTTATCTCCTCTCCTCTCCTCTTCTCTTCTCTTATCTTCTCTTCTTTACTTTTCTCCTTTATTATCTTCCCTTCCCCTATTTCCATCTCTTCTCCTTTTTTATCTTCTCTTCTCTTCTCTCTCTCTCTCCCTCTCCTTCCCATGCACCCTCACCCTCTTTCTCTCAATGTCTCACTCCTTCGCTGTTCTTTTTGAAACCCATACCCCCCAACCACCATTTTCTTCCGCGTCCGTTTTTCCAGACCCATTTCTCTTCCTCATTTTCCCCCTATCTCCTTCTTATCAATCTCCTTTTTTTCATCCTTCCCCAGCATCCCTCCCCCTCCCCTTCTCCACTTTCATTCAAACCCTTCCTATTCCACTCCCTCTCCTCCCCCTCCCCCCTATCCTTTCCCGCAGACCAATTAGATAGCAAATTCTTCGGCGATTCCTTCCAGCTTCCACCCTCCCCCTTTTCCCCCCCTTCATCCTTTTGACCGGGGAAAACTTTCGCGAAGCATGATATTGGTCGTAAAGTTATGTCATGCGCGAACGCCATAGCAGACCGGCAGTTATAATGATAGTGTCTTGATATTAGACGATCCTGATGGATGTGAAGAAAAAAAAACAGCAGATGATAGAGAGATAGAGAATGAGAGAGAGAGAAAGAGAGAGAGAGAGAGAGAGAGAGAGAGAGAGAGAGAGAGAGAGAGAGAGAGAGAGAGAGAGAGAGAGAGAGAGAGAGAGAGAGAGAGAGAGAGAGGATGTTATCAGAAAATAAACAAGATGAAGAGAGAGAGAGAAAAAAAGAGAGAGAGAGAGGATAGTAGCAGAAAAAAAACGAGAGAGAGAGGGAGAGAGAATGATATCAGAAAAAAAGGCCGTAAACTCTATTA
>BOPN01001879.1:235737-238237 GCA_017312705.2 Penaeus japonicus
ATTTGGTCTCGGTAAGGCAAGATGTGCACGCCTAAGCGATCTCGCATTGTGTTCCTCTCGGCATAACTGACGGCTTCGTAATTGATTGGGACATCAAAGAGTGAGAGTGTGCGCTTATAGTAACACTTATATCATGTTCTTCGATCTTTTATCGGCGGATTGGGACAAGGCCAGAAGACCGTGTGAAAAGTATTGTATTCTCCGTGTTGTATTCGACGGGAAGTCCTTTGCAGCTGAAACGTGTCTGGAACATGTAATCAGCTCTGTCGTGTTAAGGGATCCTTTGGGACTCGCGGTAAGTGCGACGGAGAAATTAGAGCGGACCCACCTTGTCTTGGGCAGAGTTAGGTGGTGCAAGATGCTCGGGGAGAGAGAACGAGGCGGGGAGAGAGGACGAAAAAAACAGAGAATGGGGAGATCGTCTCGGAATCCGCGGGTGTAAGAAGCGATCGAGTGAATGGGTGAGAATGGTGTATGTGAGAAAAAAGTGATAGAAAGTGTATGGGAGAGAATGATGAATGTGAGAAAAAAATATCTTGGATTAAAAAAAAAAAAAAAAAAAAAAAAAAAAAAAAAAAAAAAAAAAAAAAAAAAAACTAGTTCATGTTAATACGTCAATCGAGGGAGTGTGGTTGTGATACCAATGTAAGGACATCAAATACAAAGATAAGAAAGTAGTTAGGTAAAAAAGACATGATAAAATCGATGAACATATAAATAGAAAAGAGTGTACACGTATAAACCAAAATGTAAGTATTATAACTGAACGAACACGACGCGTTTGTACCAATCGGGAGGCAAATAGATTCAGGAAGTTCGTGACGGTCCTCGAAGTGAGAGGGATGAGAGCTCGATTATTTGGACTGGACAGATGTATATATGTGTGTGTATAGTAGTGAGGGGAAGAGGGGGCTCAGATAAGCGGAGGGAGGGGAGGGGGGGGAGGGGGGCGGTGTCCTCGTCGTGAGGGAGAGGACGAGGGAGTAGGAAGGGAGGGGAAGAACGAGGGATGGCCATGATACAAGGGGCCCTCTGAGACCTAACGGAGGCCACCCCTGAATATTTACACTGGCCGAGGCCCGTCGTCACATGCATGGGACGTCGTCACATATTTTCTTTTACAACAGAGGTGGAGGGAAGCTGATTTATCGCTGTTGTTGAACTGTAACTCCTATTTCCCGCGCTATCCCCGAAGAACGTCTGAAGGGACTTAGACCTGGCGCGAAAGGGGAGCGACAGGGCGGCCCGAGCCAAAGCTGATGAGGAAAGCAAGGTTTTTCATTTAGGCCTATATTTTTTTTTTCGTTTCTTTTTTGCAAGCCGA
This sequence comes from Penaeus japonicus, assembly GCA_017312705.2. NCBI lineage: Eukaryota > Metazoa > Arthropoda > Malacostraca > Decapoda > Penaeidae > Penaeus > Penaeus japonicus. The sequence goes on from BOPN01001879.1 coordinate 237,062, forward strand.
GAAGGGCATCATTTGTAACCAAAACTTAGCTTCTGTTTCCCCTTCTCCTCCACCCTTCCCCCAAGCTCCTTGATACCCCCTCCCCCCTCCCTCTTCCCCTGCCTTCCGCCTTCTTCACTGCCCGCAGCAAATCCACAAGGCGGTGTCTGCCTTGGAATTCCGATGCCTGATGTACGAATGATAATTTTTATGGTTAATGTTTTGTATCTTTCATGTTCCCGCCTGATAAGAGTATCTCACCTCCCCGATGATTTACGAGAATAATGAGAACTGCGTATCTGCTTTTCTGATTATGACGAAACACACATTAAAAAATACTATCTCTCCTTGAAGATAAGGGAAAGAGTAGAAGGGAAAATAAAAAATAAAAAAAGAGTCTTTCTTTTCGGTCATCGCTCGCCCCCTTCCCTTGTTGATCCTCCCCCTCAATCCTCCCCAGGGACGAGGGAAGAGGCGAAGGGGGCGAGAGGGAGAAAAGGGAGAGAAGGGGGAGGATAAGGAGAAAGGAGCACACTATCAGCCAGCCGGCCTGCCAAGACTACAACGGCGCCCGGGAGATTTCCCTCAACGCAGATCTGGAATGCTTATGAAAGATAGCGTCTTCATACACCCCCCTCCCTCTCTCCCTCTCCCTAGCCCCCCTCCTGCAAGTACGCCCCCCCCCCTCCCTACCCAAGGCGTCCTTGCACCAGACACTACTCCAGCTCGAGGAGGCGCGGGAGCGGCGGCAGGCGGACGGGAGTTATACAGCGAGGCGTTAAGAACATTAAAGTGATATCTTGGGTTGGCCTGTAATCCTATATGCGAGTTGGTGGATCGTAAACAATGGCTGGCGGGTGCAACATTGGTGAAAGTACACGGACGTTAAAACTGTTTTTACAGCTTGATTTTTTTTCCATGTCCGTTGTTTTACGGAAGAATCCTTTACGATTTACAATGCATGGGCGATACGTGACCGTGAAATAATCCTTGGCAACATGAGTAAAGACGAAATAATTTATAATAATGTAAAATCGAAATGGCGAACAGATGCCAGAACGAGACACGCCGATCAGCATTCGTAATATACCGCGTTCCGCTCATTAAGTATTCAGACTAGATTGAACTTTTTAACGTTAATTTTGATTTCTTAAATCGGTGACTGATAGAGTGAAATACTTTGAGATAATTACCAAA
>BOPN01001879.1:250737-254069 GCA_017312705.2 Penaeus japonicus
ATAATACTGTACATATAATGATGATAATGCATAGAAATAGAAAAAAATATAATAATAGTGAAGGCAATCTGGTTTATGAAAATCAAATCAACTACGATGATATTAGCGAAACTAAGAAAATATTATAATGAATTACAATAATGATATTAAAGATAATGATAAAAAATACAACCCACTTGTCTATTTAACAATAATAGTAACAATGAGACAAATAAGACCGATTTTTATAATGACTAGTAATAAACAGAAAGAATAATAGTAATACTAATGAAGATGCTAAATTGATGATACTATTAATGACACTATTAAAAAAATATAATGATTATTCATTGTTATCATTTTCTTTATTATTATTATAATGCTTATCATTGTCAATATTATTATTATCATTATTATTATCATCATTTTTATTATTGTTATTCTTTTTAGAATTATTGTTATCATTATCATTATTGCAGATTAATAATATCGTTACAACTGTTGTTGTTGTTGTTCCAATATCATCAGTATTTTTATCACAGTTGTATGGATATCCCTTGGAGAACAAAATACCATTCGACTTCAACATCTTAAAATCAACAATAATGATGAAATTATGATTTTCTATGAGTAAAACATGAAACCAAAATAGATAAATTATCTATCTATCTACTATATATATATATATATATATATATATATATATATATATATATATATATAACAAATTCCCAAAACAGACAAAGATTTAAAGCCACGTGCCACATCAGCCATGGCCACGTGGCTAACAAAATGTCCCCAGCGCGTCGAAGGTGAAGCCAACTTCGCTCTAACGGTAAAATAAACACGTTGAGAGAAGGGTCAGTCACGCGTGTGAAAGTAGTTAACAATCAGCTTAATGGCAATTGATGGTAAGCTTGCTATCCCCTGGAGAGGTAACAAGGGGTCAGGGATAAGGCCTGGATATAGAAGTTGGTTGACTTCGTGAAGTTTCGATATTATTTTTCTTTTTCTTTTTCTTTTCTTTTTTCTCTCTTTTTTTTTTTTTTTTTTTTTTTTTGGATTGCCTTGGAGGTCTTTGGGTTGTGGTTTTGGATAATGGAAATGGATATGTAAGATTGGTATAGTGTCTTGAGTGAGTTTAGTTTTAGAAAGCAATGTGTGTGGCTACAGGGATAAGTCATAATGGGTAATAAATGGACCGACTAATATACAAATGGATAGAGAAATGTAGAAAAGTGAAACCATGTGTTTGTATGTAGATAGATACACTTATTCATATGATTTTAGTATTGAATATGGTGCTTTTCATATATCGAAAATGTTTCTTTTAATTAATACTTGCCTTTTAATGCTATTGTATATTGTCATCTTTTCATACAAGTTGGATAATAGATGAATTATAATTTACTCAATCATTTTTACAGCAATCTACTGTGCTTTTACGTAAATATTTGGATATTCATACTTATCTTTATCCTAATGGAGTTTCGGATAAAATTTTATTTTTTCGATCTTCAAACCGCATTTTTTTTTTTTTTTTTTCAAATACTACCAGTTCAGAAATTTCATAGGAAGTGATATATGCAACAATCTTATTTATCTGATGCATATATATTAGACCACGGAGAGAGAAAACGGGGATATATCGAGAGCAGGGGGCAGACTGCGATAGAGAGACGGAAATGAAAGTGGAAAGGCCTTTGATAGACGAGTTGAGAGATTCCTTTTTTTCCCGAAATTTCTATCAAAGTTGTCAGTGTAAACTCTATCAGTTAGTTTACGTTGGCTAGGATTGCAAAATGTACAACGCGTCGGAAGGTAAACGACAGGAAATAAACCTTTCGAAATGACAAAACGAATAGGAGAAATATTGCCCGCTCGATCATTCGTCGTCCGATACCGAAATTACGGAAAAGAAAGAAAGAGGAAGACAGTAAATAGACCGATAACAGAGGGAGGAAATGAAAAGGAAGCAAGAGAAAGGGCGTGAAGGAGATATAGGAAATGATGGAGGAGGGGGGAGATGCAGGGCGTGTTGCACCCAGGGCAGAGGTCATCGAGTTAGCCAGGCACGTCTACGCAACCTTGATACCGATCATCAATCAAGGCTGAAACTGGTATTCTGTACGTGGTCTCTTCCATGCTGATTTTTTTTTTTTCTTTTTCAGCGCCATTGCCTTAGAAAAGAAGTCATGGAAGGTTTGAAATTGAATTTGCGAAAGAAGTCCAAGACGCTTCTCCTTGTTGATTATTCAACCAAGGTGCCAGTAATGCATTTTGGCTGATTTATTGATACGTGTGTGTGATGCATATGTAGTAAAGGCGGTGTTTTAATATTTCATGAGTTAGTTCGCGGTCGTGCCGGCAGATGGCGGGAGTGTTCGTCTGGTCCGTGGCGCGTCGACCCGTCCTCACACGGCCTTCCGTGTGATTTTTTCCTGTGGCCCGTCATGTACGCTTCCTCCTCTTTCGTATGGACTGCAGATGTCGCAGGGAAAATATTTAGAATGCCGGTGGCTGCAGACGAGGTGTCGCTGCGTGCCTGGGCACCGTAGTGCAGCCATGAAGAAGGGACGGCGCGGTGCTGCAAAGGCCCCAGCGGTGAAGAAGACCTGCGTGTTCGTACGGGCTGGGGGAAGTTTTCAACCGTCCCCACTTCCCTCTTGGCCCCCGTGGCACTAAACGCAGCTATTCTCCTCCTTGAATGTGACGCTCGGAGACTATTCGACTACCTAAGAATCCTAGAAAAAATATTTGCCGGCCCCCAATGGAAGCAGCCATCCTTCCACGAGTTTGTTTGGCTTACGGCACAGGTAAGTCCACGGGGGACGCTCAAACATCGGGCTCAGGGAAGCTATTTCTGTTACACACGCCAGGCATCCGGGGACGTCAACATGCTGTTCCCTCTTTTAAAATATTTCACGAGAAATTCCGATAATATCCGAACTGCCTCTCGCTCTCCCTCCTTCAAGAAGCGTTCTGCATGAAAATGTCTCGACTCACATGCTTCAAAGATAAATAAAAAGGGCCAAGGAATTTATTTTATTTTTTTAAACGTCTCCAGATTTGATAGGATGATTTATGGTGACAGTCTTAAATTAACATTAAATCAGTAGCATACAGGGAGGGGTTGGCTGACGCTAAACACTTCCAGGTGGCGAATCAAACACACGCTGACAAATGATATATGCCTCACGTACCATCACATATTTCTAGGCTAAAAGTCTGACTTGAAAAATATTTTTGGAGGTGGACTGATTTCTACTGTATCTCATATACATACATACATGAATAAATATATATGAATAAATATTTATGTGTGTATATACATATATATATATATATATATA
>BOPN01001880.1:63281-70781 GCA_017312705.2 Penaeus japonicus
GAATAATCTATCATTCTAATGCGGACGTTTCAGCACGTCGCTACTGGCCTCCCGGCGCGCGGGCCGAAAATGTAGCCCGTGCTAGGACGTCACCCGGGTCCGGGGCTTTTTTCAACCACGTGGCAGCACGTCAACCGGCGCGAATGGGTTAAAAGAGATTTTAAAAGTGGGAAGAAGGTGGACTCTAATTATATGCTGAGGGATATTCAGACTGATTTCAATTATTATTATTATTTAATTTTATTTTGTTTATTCAAGTCCTGTGTAATAGTTTTCATTTTTTTTGTTAATATTCTTTATTCATTCAGTATCAGTATTTTTCAATGCATATTTATCATTTTTTTACTTAACTTCCGTTAACTACTCATTAAGGAAATATAGCAAACAAACACAGTTTACTGACAACTGTTATAAACACACTTTGTTTCATAGATAGGAATCTATAATTATAAATTGTTCACCACCGTAGCTAATATTAACAACTATCATTAGTTGTATTATTTTATAATCTGAGGTCATCTGAAGTAGTATAGTTGTCCTTCTTATGCAGGAGCAATTTAGTTCTGCTTTTTAATATACATCAGGACCCTACACACTAGAGTAACACCCAGGAAGGCCTGTTTAACAATTAAGTTATTAAAATTAAAAGTTTACCAGACAGAGAACCGCTTGTTATTCTTGTAGGCCTTTCTTCAAGATTTAGACTACAGTACACTCCTTATCAGTGACCACGATAAATGTATCAGTGGCTGCAGTTCAGTTTTTGTAATGAAGAATATCTCTTGGTTTAGGACAGTTTTCTAAAGGCTTCAGGGTTATCAATAGAGGATGGGCATTTTTACTTATGAGTGATTTTTAGGTATGTATTCATTATAAAGTTCCTCATCTTCATGCAATTATTTTTCCTCCAAGAGTTTTAAGATAGACATTCAAGGCATCATCTGGAAAAAAGAGAATGAACATAATGTAGTTTGCACTTATAACTTAAAACTCAATGTTAAGTGGTATAATGTAGGTATTAAGATTTATACCAGTCATGTTTCATGCCTAATCTTGAAATGCTTTTAAGTAATTCTTCTGCCACTAATCTGCACTTATTTTTTCAAGTTTATATATCATTTGAGTGCATTTCCTATATCTTGAGTATTTATTAATTAACTTTTTTTTTTTTTTTTTTCAAAATTAGTGTAGGAAGTCTGAAGGAATCATAATCATACATTAAAAAAAACATAAAGAAAATTATTTGGCATTTAGTTTATCATTTAGTATATCATATTCACTTAATCCATTCACGCTGGGGCAATTCCGGCTTTGTATGGTCGTAATGCCAGGGTTTTCGAATGCATAAGCCTAACGCCTCGAGACTCGGGTGCACAAGCTGCGAGCCTGGGCTGCCCGCTCGCTCACCCTGGCCTTGCCCAGATATCTCGTCACCGGCGTCTGACGCAAAAACCACGAAACGTGTCAGCACGTCATCCGGCGTGAATGGGTTTAGGAGGAAAATCGCTGAATGCTGATGGAAAAATGGAAGGTTTTTATTTTGATACATCCTATTAACCCATTCCCGACGGGGGAATTCTAGCCTTGAATGTCCAAATGCCGGGGCGTTCGAATTATTAGGCCTAAATCAATTGAATGGCTGGCACAATACTGTGCCGCCCGGCAACTGGGCTTTTGAATGCGCGGTACACATGCTGTACCACCCGTCCTGTGTGGGTTAAGATACCATGAATAAAGAATTGCCCATTTCTGAATGCTGTATCTCTTGTTTCAAGCGATTAATTAGTACTGATGATATTCTTTGATATTTGATTTATCCTGTGCTTTGTATCATTTTGATATCTAGAAATGGTTGGATGAAATATCTGAATGAAATATTCCTTCTTTAACTGCATACTTCTCCTAGAACAATATAATTAAAGACAGAACAGTTTTTTTTCTGGTGAGTGGAGTAACGCTGAATGGATTATTGTTATGGTGTAGGACAGCTTTGGGTAAAGAATTGTAAACAAAGTAGAACTGACCTGAATCTTTCCTCTTTCATCTAGGAATACATGAGCTACTGGAGGAACCGTCGGTGCTAGCATTCGCTAAATTATAGGGATGGGAGATGTGGGGCTCTTGGCACTGGAGGTCTCAGTGGTGGGGGTGGAGGAGCAGCTATGAACAGGGGCAACGAAACATATGGATGTGGTGGCACAGAACCTCATCCCCACAGCCAGCAACAGCAGCAGAACCACCAGCCTTCTTACAACCACTACAACCATAACAGCCAGCTAATGATTCATCAGAACAACCATCAACTTCTTCCTCACAACGACCACCACCACCATCATCACCTTCAGTATCATCATCCTCATCATGCCAACCCCAGGTCCCCATCACCCCTCCACCTCCACCACTATGCCACAAGAGGCAGTAGTAGCAGTAGCAGCAGCAGTATCAACAGCAGTGGCAGAGCTTCAGCCACCATCACCACCACCACCACCAATACGAACACTCCACCTCTGGGGTTTGACACGGTGGGTAACTCAGGTCTCGGCGCATCTCTCTTGTGTGTCACCACCTCAGGGCATAATGAACTGGCTCTGTGTGGCCCTCCAGCTCAAGATGTGACACTGATGAACCACGGTGGTTGTCCCGCTTGGTGCTCTCACCGAAGGGGCAATCGGGAGGGGGAAGGATGCTTGGATGGCCTACGCAGAGCATCCAACAGGCTGGCGGACTTTCTTAGGGGCCTTTTTAACTCTTGATGGTTAGTATTACTTATATTAGCTTATTACTTGTTTAGTGTTGAGTGTTATTCACAGTAATTTTTTACAAGATATTCAGAATTTTTCATAAGTAGATTTTCAAGGTTAATTCTCATTTTATAGCTTGACTGAGTTTTCAGGCAGTTGTTAGAAGTGATTTGACATAGTTTTTCATTTGCCCAACAAGAAAGAGTGCCATTACTGAAATTCATGCCTGATATGAAATCAAATACTCATGCTCAAAATCAAGACGAGCTGGATACCAAGTCGACACATGAAGTTTGAGCGTGTAATAGTTGTCAGTGACTGTATGAGAAGCAGGCTGGAGGCAATATTTAATTAACTATATGATGTGATCTGATCAGTTGCACATGGAATGTTGGGGTGGTTATACTAAAATGAAAAGTCTGGCAATGAGACCAGTATAACTTTATAAAGGTGGAAATGCCGGTGGTAAGACCGGTGACTTTATAAAGGTGGAGACAGGTGGTAAGACCAAGTTCCAAGATACACTAACCGTTGAGAAGCCCAATGTGAATGTGTGGAGTTCGGACTAGTGGTCAGCTCAGTTTGATAATAAGCACATTTACTGTAACATCGATGGTGATTTAAAACTTTTGTTATAGATGGTTTTTAAATGTATTGTTTACAAGTCACCGAGCCCCGGGCTGGCCTTCCCACTCCCGTCCGCCTGTGTTGTGATCATCGGGCCTGTTTAAAGCCCAACCCACACCAGTCTTTCACATTCAGCGGTCGACAAAACTCTATCATGCCAGATGAGTCACCAGTTCAACCTCATGTAAATCTGTGCAGGACAGCCGATAAAAGTCTTGCAAATACATTTTTTTTCTCTTTTTTTTTTTTTTTTTTCTTGTATCAGTAGAGTCAAAGAAAGCAAGTAGTTCAATATTGGTGGTTGACAAACCATGTATAAAATGGTGCAACTAAGAGCTGCTCGCATAACTCATCACAAAATGAGGTTTGTTTGCCGCTAATTTTATAATATCAGACTGCCTAGTCGTGAGCATGGTGTCTGTGCTGCTCACTCATTACTTACTATTAAAAGATCTCATGTACAGTGTTGTTGATACATGAAAACTTATTTAACACACATTTTATACGGTTACTATATACCATAACAGTTGAACATGTCATTAGTGGGAATAGCATTCAGATAATTAATATAAAGGAGGATTACTAGCCGTTCCCACCCTCATTGATAATGCGATCACATTTTCCTCTGACTGAAGAGAGGTAACCAAACTTACCAAGTGCATCTCAGTGATAACATGTGATAGAATATACCAAAGGTGGCTTGAAATGAACGGCAGTTGTGCAGAGTGCCCAGGAAGAAGAACATTGTCTTGTGTCTTGCCTCCAATATTCTAAAATGTTAGTGTTGAGTCGGCTCTTCATTAAATGACATTAATTGGAAGTGTTTAAAAGTGTAATACAACATCAGCTAACTAATATTTAGTGTCTCAGGGTGGGAAGCACATTCCTTAACACTACAGATGTTTTATGTAATTTGCATATTATAATAATGTTATAATAAAAACTTGGCAAGGCATCTCAAAAACACAATGCTGCAGCTGTAACTGAGAGGCCTTTCAAATAAATAGTTCTGTCCCACCTAAATGAAAATTAAACAAAAGGAAAACTTTTAAAAGAATAAATAATTAAATGTGTGAGGGAGTTGATTAATTGGATTTCTGAAATTAAAGATCAATTCTGTAGTTGAAATGAACATTAATTGTTATGAGCAACATCTTTTTTCATTTGAATATGAATATAAAAAATCTCCAAGAACAGTTCTGTAGGTACCCTGCATGTATGTTTTATGGGTTTTTGCTGTAAGGTTTAGGATAGTTAGGGGTACACAGGTTTTGTAAATGTATGCAATAAGTGTATGCGTGTGATATGCATAATTTATGAAGTTGGTTTGAATCATCATTTGACAAATCAGAATTAAGTACTTAAATGATAAAACAAGAAATAATGAGGCAGAATCACATGTATAATGATGGGTAAATCTGGCCACAAAGGACAGGTTTGCATGTTGGTAGAGGTGCTCAGGATGAATGCCATTCCTAATGTGTTATCATCAGCGAGGATCTTATTTTGAGGGTTTTCTGATCTGACAGATAGCCTTATTGCATTATCAACCATGGTCTCTCTCAGTGCCATCTGTACCTGATTGCTAGAATAACAAGACAGTCTGCTGTCATAGAGTATATTTGCTTGCTCACTGCCCAGGATTTTTTTCTGTTGAATAAAAATGAGTAAAAAGAAACTTACAGTTAGATATTAGCCACAGGTGGCATTTCATATATATGTCCTGCTGTACTGTGCCAAATTACCTTGCAGTAATTTTTATGATCATCATATATGCAACTATGATACTGACACTGAGGTTAGTATATGGTATAGATGTTTCATGAGGTTGGTTTTTATAGTGATACTCTCAAAAGACATCCATGGGTCTTTTTTTATCATGTAATATGAAGGTGCAATTTTATAGTGAAAATAACTTGAAATAGTTATATCTCTCTCCATTGTGTAAATGGAAACCATAGTAGTCGTCCTTGCATATAGATAGTAAGATGAAAGAAGAGAAGACAAAACTCAAACACTGCCAATGTATGTTTGTATATTGTTGGGCACTTGTGATTTTTTTCTTTTTTTATGTAACAATGGCAGATCATGGTAATTTGTTGATGTGTGCACTTGTGCTGCGTATGTGAATGTGCCACTCCAGACTCTAGGCATAGCAGACAGACCCGTGCAGTAATTTTAGATTCCCTTCAGAGATATCCCTGGTGTGCCATAAGAATGGGTATGTCAGTAGGAATATGTTTTCAATGACTGAATGGGAGCTACAGTGATCTTTTGCTGTGAAATCACAGAGGCTATTATTTGCTTCTGCCATTAATGTTTGGATGAAGTATGAGAGAATTCTGTAGAATCTTATCAATTATAAATGGACTGCTAGAGGGCCCTATCCTAAAAATAAAGAATACAAAAGGTATCATTAAAAATTAATCTAGTCACAAATGCACTCAACAATGTTTCCACTGCCGACTGAGTCCGCGTCTGACGAATTCAGGAGGGTGCAAGCCCATCATGTCATTGAAAGTGTCACACACTCATTATCTCAAAGAAGGAGTACATTAATCTGCCAGAATATTTTGAATTTTTTCAGCCATCAAAAAAAAGCTTTGTACTTATGACATAAATTGATGAGAGAAAAAAGGAAATATGTCCCTCTGCATTTGTGGCCAGATATACCCTGTCTCAGGCGAACAATGTTGTTAACCTCCTCATTACTCTAAGTAGGACATGATCAAAGTCTGTGTTAAACCTCAAGTTAAGATAATCGTATTTAATGATGCTATTCTTCCTGGCATGAAATTGTTAAGAGAGAGAAAAGAAATGAAATATATATATTATATGATTGAAACTAACTGCCCTTCCAAAAAAAAAAAGATAAAAAATATATACAAAAAAATTCTTGTTTGCATGTTACAAGAACATTACATATAAGGTTATGGTTATTAGTTTATGCTAATGATAACATTTCCTGTCCTTGGTTGACCAGGGTATTTGTGCTTACAAAGAATTTCAGTTGTTTGTGGTATACCAGTATGGCTTGTATATTGTTTTAGAGCGTATGAGTAAAGCCATAATCAGGTACACAAATGGGCCATATTTTTGGATGGTGGTAGAGTTTGACTAGTTCTGTTATCAAACTAACCAGAACATATTCTTTTTTAGGGCTCATATTATGCTGCTTCTCTTTTATATCTTTGAGTTTTGAGAATTGAATATTTTTTTCATGCCCTCCCCATCTTTTCTTTCTTTAAAGCCAGAATATAATTTTTTTTCTTGAAAATTAAAATGGAAACTGATTTGGTTTTATGAACTATATGATTCATGGTATATTTTATAACTAGCTTTTGTTGAGAGATAGGTCTTGGAAGATCTGTAAGAAATTGTTGCAGATGAAGCAGTCCAAGTTAAAGACAAGGATTAAGTGCAAAGTATGTAGCATTCATACTGCTATTCAGGATTTAGCATTATATTGAAACACATGTTTTTTTTTTATGTAGTATGATGAATTCTTTTGATGAATATAAAACTCACCACCAGGCAAGAATACCACAGGAACCCTAATAAATTGTATTTTAATGTTAATTTGTCCTATTTGGTGACTATTCTATCTGATTTAGAGTGATTTTTGGTCCTATAGCAATCCTAGCCTTCAGAGAGTTAAATTACATTTTATATTCAAAATGTTTTTTAGTACTACATGCTAATTATCCATAAGGATTCTCACCATTGTAAACAAGACGTGAGATAAACATGTCTAGGAATGTTATGTGCAAGAGTTACAATAAGTCCTTGGCATGGTATGACAGTAAGTTTCAGATTTGCAAGTTGTTTGCTGTGGACTTTTGTGTTGGACAAATGGAGTCAGGCCTGTGGTAATCTACCATTTCTTTTAGACTGCCAGGAAGAATTGAAAGAGCAGCTGGTTTTGATTTCCTTGATATGGATGAGGAGAATTTTATGAATTATCATTCCCTCTCTGGCATGTTAAAGAATTCGTGGATACCTACAGTCCTGTCAATAGGTTCCCATAGTCTAAAATTTAGCTCATGATAATTTGGCATTGGATTGGTTGTACATCTGAATGGACTCAGAGAGGTATTGCAAGAATTATCAGTCATACTGATAGCATTGCTGA
>BOPN01001880.1:88281-91167 GCA_017312705.2 Penaeus japonicus
GCGAGTTTAAGCAGACTTTGGAACCCTGTAGCTCTAGAGCTAGTGCCATTACAGCCGTAATACTTTATGACTGTGTGCACACTTCAACTGTGAGCAGATATAGATGTTGTGTCATATACGCATTGACACCTGTCTCTTAGGCCTAATTGGTGCCGACATGTATGTCTTGATACCTGTACGCAATGGGTTAACTCTTCTAGGATGGGCCACATCTCAAGATGCATTTCCTATTTTTTTTTCTAAACTTATGGTATGATGTATGTGTCTATATATGACATATTAGCAAAGTGATATTAATGAGCATATGGTATGATGCCCAATTCATACAACTGAAGGAATAAATAACTTGCAATTTCAACAAAAGCAAAAATGTAGCATGAAAGTGATCCAACCCTGTGAAACATACCTGTTGCAGACTACTTCATTTTATTTTTAAAAATTGAATTCTTTGGATATAAACGTATTGAAAACCAGTCTTGACTCAATATTTATTCTCCCTCTTCAAAACTTCTCCCCCTATTGGAAAGTCTTTGTTCCTAGCTTTGAAACTTTTGAGCAGCCACAGCATTTTGTGATGTTGATGCAACTATGATGGTGCAAAGAGTGCAATTTACCCCTTCCTATGCACCTGGTGGCAATTTAGGTAAGTAAGGATTCACAAGTTGGATATCTGAATTTTGTAGATGAGTATAAGTTGGATAATAAAGGGACAGAAACATTAAATGAGATGCAAGTAAAATTTGAATGAAGAAATCTACTGTCTGAGATGCTATGCAGCTCTTTTCACTGCATTAGTCTGCATAGAACTTCATATGACATGAAAATCAAACATTTTAATGAGAAAATAAAAGAGAAAAGCAAGAACTATAAGAAACCGACTTACTTGTAGGAACTGACACCACAGGTTAAGTAAACGGAATCTTCCCTGGAGGACAATATTCCAGTAAGCTAGGGCCATGTCTAGGTCCAGCCCTTTCTGCCCTGGATTCCGTGCATAGTTGAATGTGAATTGGTAGAAATCCTTAAACTTTGCTGTGTCTCTTAGTTCGTGTTCCAGCGTGGGAAGCTTTGCTTTGAGTTTATCTATGCTATCGCATCTGCAAAAGGAGAATATTATTTTCACATGAGTTTGTTAAGGCATGGTGTCCACTACAAAGAAAGAAAAATTAAGGAAGAAAGAAAGAAAGAAAAAGAAAAGAAAAAAAAAGAAAAATATGTATATATATTTATGGGGGTGACAGGCAGGCAGTGAGTGGGAAGGAAAGAGGATGGAGTAAGGTTGAGTGAGCAGAGAAAGAAAGAAAGAAAGAGATGGGAGGGATGAAAGTGAAAATGATGAGAGTGGGAGGCAGAGGAAAAGGAGAAACAGCCAATAAAGATGTAAAGACACAACAGCAAGGAAGAAAGAGATATAAAAATGACACAGAAAAAAAAACTTTTAACCCCTTCAACACGAGGACAAATATACTGCGTCCTCGCAGCGCTCGTGTCAAACCCGAGGACGTGCATACTGCGTCATGGTTCAGTTCTGGTGGAATTGAGTTTTCTTTCTTACTGTACGAGATCTTTCAGAATAGAGGTCAGATATGATACGATGTTACTTGACTTTCATTATTATTACATAAGAGTGGGATTCGCTTATACCAAGGGAGTCATTGATGGGCCCTGCTAGCAATCATTTTATTATTTATTTATGGAACATTATGTAAAAATATAAAATTTATTATGATTAGTTTACCATATTACTCCAACTGTTTTCTTTTGTCATCTAAGTGAGAACTCCCACCATGGTCACTCTTTCCATCTTCCTCCCAACCCATGTAAATAACTTGTCACATGCATATGGGGGAAGAGGTTAACTATGCATATTTTAATATCTAACACATGATGATTATGTTGAGGTTTTGGCTTTAACCCTCTCGTGACGGGTGGTACAACATTGTACCGCGCATATTAGGCCTGTTCGCTGGGGACGCGATATGGCGTCGGTTATTTAACTGATTTAGGCCTAAGCGTTCGAAAGCCCCGGCATTGTGACATGCAAGGCTGGAATTCCCCCGTCATGAATGGGTTAAACTTGTAGAGGTTTTGGCTTAAAACTTGGCATATTCAGTAGCGACGTTTAAAATTTGGCATGCGCTGGCAGCTCGGATACGGCGTGAGGGGCGTTTTCTACTGCCTGTAGTGAAGGGGTTAACCAATGAGCATTTCCACCTACCCTAACTCTGTGAGTCCATTCATAAACTCATCCCGAGTAAATTCACACTGCGTTGCAGCTCGTAACTTCCATGCCAAGATGAGTACAAGGCGGGAATCTGGTGAGAGATCGAGGTCATCCAAAAGTCGCATAACCCCATCGACGAGGATTTTATTTGGTTCACTAGCATCTGAAAGGAAAAGAAAAAAGAAACATACACTTGAGTAAATAAAACAAGAAATAGAAAGAAAAAAGAAGACAGCCCTCATACAATAATAATGAAAAACAAAATTCTATTCATGTTACATGAAAATTAACCACTCAATATCTAACAAAATTTAACCCTTTCCCGACAGGGCACGTCAATAAGTGAAAACCCCCACGCCGGGCCATACTGGCATGATGCCCCAGCATCAGGAATTTAGCTGTGTCACACGCGTCTTCATAGGGCTAATCTTGCTTGGCTAGTATCTATTCTTGTAAATGGAGCTGCATCTCTTTATAAAATTACGTTCTCTTTGAAGGACAAACAAATAATATATATATAAATATATATGACACAGACACACACACATTTTATATATATATATATATATATATATATATATATATATATATATATATATATATATATATATATATATGTATATATATATAAATATATATATATATACCTATAACTATATATA
>BOPN01001880.1:91267-96267 GCA_017312705.2 Penaeus japonicus
ATGTATGTATGTGTGTGTATATATGTATGTATGTGTGCATGTGTATGTATGTGTGTCTGTGCATGTGTGCGTGCATGTGTGTAAATATATATATGCTTCTTGTTCATATTTTCAATGAAACCCTAATTGCTTTTAAAAAGACTTTGAATTACAATTTTATACTCTGTAAGTTCAACTGAAATGGTTTCATCTTATTACCTTTGTTTTCTATTACCCTTGTGCTATCAGTAATATCAGAAAAAACAGGAAGGCATACCATTCTATTTTGCAATGATTTAAAAGTAATTTATTGACAGCTATCAGCCTAGTTTGTCTTTCATCTTCATTATTTTACTAATGCAAAATGGGTTTGAAAATATAAATACTATCATTTTGCCAAAACTCTGTCATGCACAATTTCTCAGTGCTATTTACAAACAGTATTCCGTGTACGTCTGAAAACTATATTCTGGCCATGGTCGTATCCTCATCCCACGAGGAAACACAGCAATAAATATTCGCACATGTTGGAATCTGTTAACAGGGTTTCTTATTGTACTCCTAATGCTCTAATATAGCTCTATTTTTTCATACAAATTGGTGTTGCTTCTGCATGATAAGTATATAAGCTAAAATTGGTGTTGCTTCTGCATGATAAGTATATATAAGCTATCACACAGGACAATCACAACACCTGAATTAACATAGTAACATAACTTTTGAAAAGAAAGAGACTATATAGAGGATTATAAAAAAAAAAAATATCTAGACTGTTGAATATAAAAATGTTAGATCTTTCTTTCAATCTCATAATTACCAGACAGTTTTTTTTAAGTGTATGTAAATAATACCATCCCTTAAATAACAGACGAATTGTAAAACATAAAGATGGTGTAATGATTGCTCAAAACCATAGTTCTGGGGTCTACCTTTATATCTGTTATATAGGTGTTCTAGCTTTTTCTTGTCGACTGACGGCCTCTGTTCTCTGTAGTATAAATCGGGATTTTGGAAGAAGTTGTCTGAGGCGAGTTCGAGTTTCCAGTCATTTTGAGCAAGACAGTATATTGCGGTTTTCTCGCCCGTTTGGGTGAAGGAAATAAACTGCTTGACCTTTTCTTTCTGGGAGGATTTGAGCTTGTGCTGGAAAAAGAGACAGAAATTCGAAACATTAACCTTGGGTGCTATTTTCTCGTTACGATGGCTAGAATGTCATACGGGAGAGAATAATGGGAAGACATTAGACAATATTCATTGACTCACCATTGCTACAGCTGATCAGATTGGAAACTAAACAAAGGCAGTGCGCATGTGCAAGGACGGATGCCAGACCACTTTATAAAAAAAACGATTATTTCCACTACTTTGGTGGTGCTATGCCCTTTAATCTTCAGTTTTCACTTTCGTAGGAATATAAATAGGTTAATGATACATATCTAGTGGGGATATATAGCTCTTGTAGTGTGTAAAAAGAAAAATGTAAAAGTCGCCTTACAAGATTCTTCCTAAAACAAATTCACAAAGGAGTAAAAAATAACAATTCATACCCTACCCTCTTTTTGAAAACGCTATTACCGTCTAATGATAGCTTATAAGCAATTAAAAAAATAACGCATCTCCAGAAATCTGACTTTATATATTACAATCACCAAGTGTAGGAGAACGGAAGAAAGAGTAGGAATTGGTCCATTCGCGAGCGCGGCCCTTCTTCCCCCCCGAGATTCGGCGCCAAAGTGAGGCTGAGAACTCGCGCTCCACTTGCGTCTTCTGAAATTTCCTTCGTTAACCGACGTCATGGCCAGCAAGCAACGTGATTACGACCAAGAGAAGGGTGAGATATTGCAAGAGGTTTATTTTGAAGTGTGTTTCAAGTCCAGAGGGTAAATTGGTGACACGGGAGGACGAAGCGGCGGTTTTGGCGGGCTTTGGCAGGAGGAATAATGTAGTTTCGCTAGTTTGTGATTACTTGATTTTCTCGCTTATTCAGAACAAAAGGCCAGAGTTTTACAGTTCCTTTAATTAAAAGGCTTAGGTTTAGACATATTAATGTTAGTTATGCATATGAGCAAGTATTTAATTGGATTAAAAATTCTTTGAAACCGCTAGGTGTTTCATAGCTATAGATTAAGGGATGATTTAAGGAATGAATAATGAAATCTTGCCAAGATGGGTGTTAGTATGTCACAGTGTAACATGATAAGATATTGCAAGCACTTATGATAAGTGACAGATGACAAAACAAAGCTTTCCAGATGACATTTTATGATCATCATTGGTGTCCATTGAAGAACAAAGCTAACAGCCCTTCAGTAGCACTCGCCTTCATCTGATTGGGAGCCAAAGAATAAAGATTAGATCTAGAACTACCAGTTAGAAGTAATATGGCATGCCTGTTGGTAACCAGGAGATCATAGACAGTCTATCAGTGTCACGTTGAGTAAAATTTTCCTCCCCCGACAGAGGCCATCAAGCGCTTCTTGGCCGAATTCCACGACGTTGGAGATGACGGCCGCAAGAACTTCAAATATGCCACTCAGCTGGTTGAGCTGGCACACCGAGAACAAGTCAGCCTTACAATCGACGTTGATGATGTTGGTAAGGGCAGTTTGAACTTTTGTTGATGGTTGATAATTGCAGTGTATTAGAATTGATGTGTGTAGACTTTGTGTAATGTTGGTAAAATGAGCAGATATTTAATCTTGTGCGTATTTTAAATTACAGCCGAGTTCGACCCTGATATGGCAGAAGCAATGGTGCAGAACACCAGACGTTACTTGAACCTGTTTTCGGAGGCAGTGTATGAAATGTTGCCTGATTACAAGCAGAGAGAGGTAATTATCATTTACTGATATAACTAATATTTATTATTGTGGATCTGTTATTTTATTCCCAAAATGCATACTTTGAGTTAGGTATGGTGACTTCTTTATGTTGATACTGATATTCTTTTCTATCTTATGAAACTATGAAACTTTATTACAACTGTACGTTTTAATTTCAGACAGTAGCGCGGGATGCCCTGGATGTATACATAGAACATCGCCTCATGATGGAGCAGCGCACACGACAGCCAGGAGATGTCCGTGATGTTCGCAACAGATACCCACCAGAGTTGATCAGGAGATAGTAAGCTTTAGCTTCAATTTACCAAGTCTTTTTCATTACATCAGTTGACAGTTTGCACTTCATTTGTTACAAGAATATAGTCAACAGATGTTACAGATTGTCTTTTCTCCCCCAGTGAACTCTACTTCAGGGCTCCATCGGCCCAAAAACCTGTGGCTATTCGTAATGTAAAAGCGTCAAACATTGGAAAGCTCGTGCTAGTGCGAGGCATTGTCACCAGGTGCACTGAAGTGAAGCCCATGATGCAAGTAGCCACATACACCTGTGATCAGTGTGGTGCTGAAACTTACCAGCCCGTAAGTTTTTTTTTATATATGTAACACTTTTGGGTACTTATAGTCTATAACAAGTATGTAAAGATGAAAGTATGGTGTTAATATGGATTTATTTGTTTACAGATTCAGTCTTCAAGCTTTATGCCTCAGTTGCTTTGTCCAAGTGAAGACTGTAGGGTAAACAAATCTGGTGGACGTCTGTACCTGCAGACTCGTGGATCAAAGTTTATCAAATTCCAGGAGATCAAGGTTCAGGAACACTCTGATCAGGTAAATTATAAAATAGACATTTGTTCCAGAAGTATTTTATCGCCTTTGTTTGTTACTGAGAAGCTAGCATTGCAAATTGGATATAAAGATAATCTAGCATGACTACTTTACTAATAATTTTCACAATTGCACAGGTTCCAGTGGGAAACATCCCCAGATCCTTGACTGTGATGTGCAGAGGTGAACAGACCAGACTCTGTCAGCCCGGTGATCACATTGCTATCACCGGTGTGTTCATGCCTCTCTTGCGGCATGGTTTCAGGGCGATGATGCAGGGCCTTCTTTCAGATACCTTCCTGGAGGCTCATGTAAGTATAGCAGACTACTTAGTTTTATGAACTGATTTGAAAAGAGTATACATCTCTATTTAAAAGGAAAGTGATAAGAAAGAGTGAAATATAATTGTATAAGGTATATATATATATTTTTTTTTATGTATTATTTACAGAGGATAGTCAAGATGAACAAGACAGAGGATGATGAACTGGGAGCTGAGGAACTGACAGAGTCAGAGATCAAACAGATTGCAGAGGAGAATTTCTATGACAAGCTTGCAATCTCTATTGCCCCAGAGATCTATGGTCATGAAGATGTCAAAAAGGCTCTTCTCCTCCTCCTTGTAGGTGGTGTTGACTGTAATCCCAATGGCATGAAAATTCGTGGTAGCATCAACATCTGCCTTATGGGTGACCCTGGTGTGGCCAAGTCACAGTTACTGTCATACATTGACCGTCTGGCTTCCAGGAGTCAGTACACAACTGGCCGAGGTTCCAGTGGTGTCGGTCTGACTGCTGCTGTAATGAAAGATCCCCTAACAGGTGAAATGACCTTAGAGGGAGGAGCTCTAGTGCTGGCTGATCAGGGCATCTGCTGCATTGACGAGTTTGACAAGATGGCTGATTCTGACAGGACTGCTATTCATGAGGTGATGGAGCAACAGACCATATCTATTGCTAAGGTAATTATTAGTTGTGAATTCTTAAGTATCATAGATTACCATTACCATCCTCTGAGAATAATGAAAACATGCATGTCAAAATAACTATATTTCATGTGTTAATTCTTAGTAAAAGTTCTTCATAATGCTTGTGCAGAGAAAAAGGTTTTAAAGCTTAAATATGCACATGTGCAAGTGTTTCTTTATAAAGCTATAAGATGTACACAAATTTTTCATGAAAATCTGAAAGAAAACTTATATTTTTACAGGCTGGAATCATGACAAGCCTAAATGCTCGTGTGAGTATTCTTGCTGCTGCTAACCCTGCTTATGGACGATACAACCCAAAGAAGTCTGTAGAACAGAACATTCAACTGCCAGCAGCACTGTTGTCTCGTTTTGATCTTCTGTGG
>BOPN01001880.1:113767-121267 GCA_017312705.2 Penaeus japonicus
GTGGGCAAGTGAACGTATAATATAGATCCATGTATAAAAACACAATTTCTATGCACACAAGTATATATTTTTAAATTCTACATTCTCTCTTGTGTAAACAACCACACACACATGTATGCAAAGACTGTTGAACAAAAACAATGAAATATAGTAGTTATTCCTAACAAAGAATAAAAGTAGACACTCAATACAAACTGGGATTTTTATTGTACTCTTCATACAAAAAATCACAACAACAAAATGCTGTGGTGTAGGAAGATTATACAATAAACAATAAAGCTCAATTCATCCTCACTCAAGCCTAGAGAGCAAATCAAAACTTAAAAGACAATTCATCTATTCATTAATTAAACACATTTGGAAGATCATTCCAAAAATAGCTATCTCTTCTAGGCTCACTTGCAGCTCATTTTTACTCTTTTTTGTTAGAAATAAGTTATTAAGCAGTCTATAAGACACTCCATATTCTTGTACCATGTAAAAATAAATTACCATTGTGACCTGTACAAAGAAAAATATCCTCTCAAAAATTTACAGACTTGAGGATAAAAAGATACTGCCCTCCACATATCCTAATTTCAGCATCCTTCTTACAAATTTCTTAAGAAAAAACATCTGGGAGTCTCAAATGAATTGGCTTAATGATAATGACATGATGTACAAAGAACTATGAGGGTGAAACACACCTACAACATGGACAGTGGGTTGGGATAAAACAAGAGATCATGTTGGAACAATGATCATGACTCATCTGGACTATGATATGGCCCATCAGCATTACAAAAAAAATGTATATACAAGAATACATGTGCAACATTCAATGATTCAGAACAAAATACATGTTCGTATTCCATGTCACTAAAACTATCACATTAAATAAATTAATTCCTCAAAAAGATAAATAAATACTCCTGGTTCAAAAATGAAAATAATTTGGATACTATTGAAAGAATTACAATAGACCATTTTCTTTGGCTTTTGAAACTTAAAAGACAGTTGGCCTCCTAAGACAAGGTAATTCACAATTTTCTTGTCAAAGGCAATAAAGAAAATTGGGATTGTCTTTACCGGTATAATTTTATATCCTACAAATATAAGGGAGATATGACCAAATTAGTTTTTTCTTTCCCTTCATTTCAAACTACTACACACTAAAACAAACAAAATCCTATAATACTTCTGGTCATTCTTAACCTACTGAAAAACTTCATTCATCGTCCTCCTCCTCCTCCTCTTCTTCACTTTCACTCTCCTCTTCATCGTCATCATCTTCATTTGGAGCATTCATGGTCTTATGTTTCTTGGCTCCAAAGTTACCCTCCTTGAAGGCTTTCATTTCCTAAGAGGGGTGCAATAAAAGGATTAAGTTAGAGTAAGGATGAATGAAAAAGAAATTAAATAAAGGCTATCAAATGCAAATTCAAATTACTTTTACAAATCCTGAACCTAAATACTTATCAATGCTCTAAAACTGCCAAATAAGGCTCCATGTTCAAAATTAAAAAGGCTGGCAACTTACTTTCTCATATCTTTCCTTGTCACTTGCAGCCAAAGCTTCATACTTTGCCTTTGCCTCTGGTGGTGTGTTACTCCAGGCAGCTCCAAGTTGCTTGGCCACATCACCCACTCCCATATCAGGGTTGGCAGCTCTCACCTTTGCTCTTTCATCGTTGCAAAACCAGAAGAAGGCTGACCTATTGGGCACATATTTGGAAAAAACATTATGATAATGAAATAGGTTTTGAGCATTTCTTTTGATGCACACAATAATTTACAAGATAAATATTAAGACATAGCTCTATACTCACAACGCTCTTTTAGGTGCATTTGGATCCTTGCGGTTACGGCGCTTGCGACTAACACGGGGAGTACGTGGTCCCCTGTATCCCTTCATCTCTGTGTCGTAACGAGCCTTGTCCTTATCTGCCATGTCATAGAAACGATCTTTCTCCTTGTCAGTCATTGTCTGATGGATTGAAAAGAATGTTTTACTTTATGTATGAAATCAAGGATTTTTATTTCTTATTTGGGATTTAAACAATTCATTAAAATTAAAGAAGCATCAGAGAATAACATACAAAATTAATAATATATCAGCAGTATGCATCAAGTTAGTGGCCATAATCTTTTTAGAGAACACTTCATGCACACCAATAATAACAATAAGAATGATACTACCATGAAAAGGAATAATAATACCAAATTCATGGTACAGTGCAGTTAATCACCTTCCAGCGTTCAGCACACTTCCGGGAAAATTCTGAGAATACCACATTTTCATCTGGGTGCTTCTTCTTGTGTTCCTCTCGGCATGTTTGTACAAAAAAGGCATAGGCAGACATACGTCCGCGGGGCTTGGAGTCTACCAATTTGGCACGAGGCATGATTGCTGAAAGAAATGGTTCTACATTAATGGTTTGATGATATCTATCCATTTTCAATCTATGGCTTATGAAATAAACAACGGTAGATATTCACACTTATCACTAAAGGAAAATGCTGTGAATGCTTGATTTTTAAGTGGTATGGGTTGTACTCATGTACAGCCTATAAATGCTATAACTTCATTTTCCAAAAATTTAATTAAATAATGTTTTAAAATTGCTTATACCACTTCCTAATGAAGTGAAGGAAAAAGATAGATTACTATATTTAAATACATATACTAGTACCCCTTCAATAATATTAACCATTGGTGTTAGGGTACCATCCTTCCCCCTCAGCGACATATACTTGGCTCTCATCCAGTTTCATCTGAGACTTATGGTGAATGTTTGTTATATTTGGAAACAAGTCACCTACACATTCCCTATGGAATTTGAGAATCCAATATTGGCAAGATAAAGATTTTCAAATATTGAATGTTAATGTAATGATAATATTCTGATATATGTGAGGGATATATATATAGAGAAGGGGAGGGGGAGAGGGAGAAATAGAGATTAGAGATAGAGAGAAAATAGTGAATATCAACTGAAAATCTACATCAACTAACACATGATTCAAATTTCTTTTAATGATTTGTTCATAAGTTCAGTCAAACCCTAAACCTACAAAGAAAATGAAAAAAAGTTTCCATGACAGAAACTGAATATTCTATTTTATCCCACAGTTGTCAAACTATGGTTCTCACACACCAAAATTTGGAAGGAAGAAGAAGAAGAAAGAAGCCATTCAATAAAAAGGGTGGATAATCCTTATAACATATACTAATATGACAAAGTGTATCTGTGCGTGTGTGTGTGTATACACATGTATATATGAATGTCTGTATGTATATGTATATATGTATGTACAAGGCGAGTGGGAGTTACAAAGGGATCACTGTTTAGGGGCTCTAGATATGATAAAGTTTGGGAACCCCAAGCCTACAGCACACAAAATGATACCAAGATGATGCCACAGGCAACTCAAGGCAAGGGGTAATCCCCAACCCTGTTCACATGATAATGAGTGCTGCTACTAAATGTGAAGGATACACCTACGTATCTGTTTATAATTAAGACACCGATTTTATGTCTTAGAGTTGACCCATTATATACTAGGAAATGTAAGGCTATGATAAAATATGTAGACATTAAAAAAGCCTCCAATTCACTTAAGTATTCATCAAATAGTATGGAGTATCATTGAAAGTTCCATTATGTTATGAGAAACCAAGTAAATAAAGAAGCACTGAAAATGATAATTGCACCCTCTAGACAACCAATTCCTAATAAACTGTATCAATTCCTGAGACTATGACCTCTGACCTTATCTACTTTTGATACAACTTTTAAAAGTTTTCAATCAAAGGCAACCGGCTTCAAAAGGAATTATACAACTTGTCTTTCAGTGACAAGAAAAATTGTAGATTAGTATATAATCAGGACAAAGGAATATGCAGTATTACTCCGACCATGGCACAAAAATGACGTTAAAGTATGGTTATAATTTCGCTTGAAACAGTTGATTGCACGCGAGTCCTTTGTCTTACAAAGAGAAAACACGAGTGTTTTTGAAAGATGAATAAATAAACGAAAATAGAAAGAAGCATTGCCCTGGACCTTAACAGAACAAAGATAAAATCCGGAGAGAAAAAGTCATTGTTAGGCCTACGCCGATGCTGTACGCTCATCTGCAAGGAAGAAAGCCTACATCACAAAGCTTCGTCTTCTGTGCGCACTTTGTCCGTACTAATCTGAGATGGCCGTAAAAATCTGAAATCGGAAGACCGACTCGTCCCGATTGTCGCTCTCGGGTCCCGAGCCTATGAAGGCACATCACCTTCAAAATAATTGATTTCATCTGCACGAAGCTTGCCCTTTCTCGCGTGGAGGGGTGAAAAAAGAGCAAATATTTAGTCACATTTCGTAACCAATTTTGGTGACATCACTTGGTACGCCATTTCACTCGATTGTCACGACGAAGAAGCCGAGGCTCAACCCAAGGATCCGAACACCTTCAGACCCAATGAACAACATTACTTATCGTCTTCTTGCTCACACTCTCTCACCCACACGTTCATCTCGTTATTTTTACTATTATAGCGGCTTTAATAGTAAGCTGGGTGGACTCACCCGTTCGAGGGGAATCTAGAGACGCCACTTATCCGTTTCCCGAACCTCGCTGGGAGCCGACATGAATTAAAAATACCTTTCCTCCCCGTAGCCCGTACTTTGTTTTATGGCTGCCATTGCAAGGCTTTACCACACGACGCTTAAAAGTTTTATGAATTTCCGCCGCTGATAAAGACTTCTAACCTGCACAACGTCGTTCTCTGAGTTGTCGTGGCCTAGGAGATCACACCGGTAACGGCGGAGGAGTCGAACACGCAAAGATATAGCTAAAAATACCCTTACCTGTCGATGGGTGCACTTCTGTGCGAAGACCTTCTCCCGGGGCGAGTCGACGGCGTTCTTCCATAGGGAAAGCATAGGAAGGCAATCTCGGCTGCTGATTGGCTCATTTTGTGTTTCCCGCAAAAATTAACCAACCGCAATCGGCGTTAGAGTGCCGGTCTCTCGAAAAATTGGCCAATGGAAATGTCGGAGCTCGCCGTGAGTTGACGAGTCTGGTTTTTATGAGTTTTGTTGGCGGTATTTAGATAAAACAAGGTTAGGGGTGGTAATTTGAGATACGGCATATCAACGACACATGTGATAGTTGCACTTTTATGGAATCTCGGCCCATATCTTGAAACAGTTGACAAGTATAATGAGATTATTCATTAAAATATACTAATAAGCTGCTTACTCCGACTGATTTGGGGACCAATCGGAGCAGGCGTCTCATGTCGCTTGGGTAGCCAGGCAAAAAGAACGCGTTAAGAAAAATACAATAAATAAAATGTTTCCCCATAAAAAAATTAAAAACCCAAAATAAAAATTATCAGTCTCCATAAAACATTACCATCTTTCCACCAATATTTTTGCAAAGGTTTCAAGCGCCAAAATATGGAACTGTGCCACCTGATTTATCGTTGCTGGAACCCGTTGTAAACAGACGTGAAAGGGAAAGCGGGTAGGCTCGTAGTGTCAGTCAGGCTCTGTACCGCACGCATACCTTTTGAGTTACTCTTCGTTTATCTGAAATAATGTGAAGATCTCTATGGTAATTTCCCGTGAATGGTCTTTGATAAGGTTAACGAGTGCTTCTAGATCGGTTTTGGCTCATTCTTTCGTGAAAATACATGTTCAATCGCTTGTAAGAACGATTGATAAGTTGGAAAAAAGGCTCGGAAGAGAGAAATCAAAGAGATATATATTACAGACAAAGCATACCGAAATTTGTGCTGATTCTAAAGGTGGATTTCGCTTTGCTATCATCTTTCGCAAGACCGGGTCCTCGGCCTCCCAGTCTGCCCATTTGGTGTCCGGTAATTTTTCAAGGTAATGCCATAGTGCCAGTGTAGTAAGTATATTTTTTATCTTTGGGGAACGTCCTTTGGAGGAGCCAGTGGAGTCCAAACGTTTTCGCAGAGATTCACCAGATACTTGAATTGAACTTGGGATTATATAATGGATTTCGTTTGAAGCAGGAATACCACTTATGTGGTTGTGGGGAGAATGTGAAAGGTTAAACCATAAGCTGTAACAGTTGTAAACAGTTGGAAGTATTTGTGATTATCATTGTTTTTCGTATTACTCATTCTATTTAGGTCATGAGATAGGCAACTGGCAACACCAACATTTATTCTACACATCAGAACTTTGTGAAACTCTGAACTTATAGAAAAGGTAGACTTTGTCCATGGCAGAACTTTCTTGTTAAAACTTTACTATACAACTTTTTACAAATCTTTATCTTTAGTGAAGAATAGGTGTTCTTTCTATAATGGATACATTGCTATGTATCCTTATCTATATTTATTGGTAAATTATTCTGACTTGGTATCAAGTATAGCAAGTGTAACTGGAGGCTTCATGATATCAGCTGTTTATCAACTCAAGCTTGATATGAATACAGATTACTTATAAATTTACCACAGACAAGATGACTGACTAAATGCTTTGCTTCAGATTACGGTCAAAATGAACGGACTGAGCACAGAGGAAGACTCGGGCTCACAACATGACCAGGTGTGTTGCTTGGTTGATGCAGGCGAGCGATGCACCCAGCTAGCGGGGAATGCTGCTTATAACAAACGGATACAGAAAACTGTAGCTCAGCGGAAGCTCCGGTTACATATGGATTCTGCGGTGAGTGAGCTCATTATTTTACGTAGCTATTAGAATGATTAATGGAAAAGGAAAAAAAAATCTTTTTCTTTTCTTGTTTATATACACCTACCAATTGTAGTGTGCCTTTGTATTGTGTTTAAAAGATTAAGTAAATGAACTTTCAATCTCTCTTCTGCTATGTCTATTCTTTTACTCTTTCCTGTTTTATTACAATAATATCTCCTTCTCTCTCTCTCCTTCTCTCCTTCTCTCTCTCTCCTTCTCTCCTTCTCTCTCTCTCCTTCTCTCCTTCTCTCTCTCTCCTTCTCTCCTTCTCTCTCTCTCCTTCTCTCCTTCTCTCTCTCTCCTTCTCTCCTTCTCTCTCTCTCCTTCTCTCCTTCTCTCTCTCTCCTTCTCTCCTTCTCTCTCTCTCCTTCTCTCCTTCTCTCTCTCTCCTTCTCTCCTTCTCTCTCTCTCCTTCTCTCCTTCTCTCTCTCTCCTTCTCTCCTTCTCTCTCTCTCCTTCTCTCCTTCTCTCTCTCTCCTTCTCTCCTTCTCTCTCTCTCCTTCTCTCCTTCTCTCTCTCTCCTTCTCTCCTTCTCTCTCTCTCCTTCTCTCCTTCTCTCTCTCTCCTTCTCTCCTTCTCTCTCTCTCCTTCTCTCCTTCTCTCTCTCTCCTTCTCTCCTTCTCTCTCTCTCCTTCTCTCCTTCTCTCTCTCTCCTTCTCTCCTTCTCTCTCTCTCCTTCTCTCCTTCTCTCTCTCTCCTTCTCTCCTTCTCTCTCTCTCCTTCTCTCCTTCTCTCTCTCTCCTTCTCTCCTTCTCTCTCTCTCCTTCTCTCCTTCTCTCTCTCTCCTTCTCTC
>BOPN01001880.1:123767-126267 GCA_017312705.2 Penaeus japonicus
GTAAGTTGTGTTATTGTTGTGGTGCTGCCATTTTGATTTATCAAATAGTTCAGTAGATTAACTAATATTATGTTTTCTCCTTAGTATATTTACCAGTACAACCAGTTCATGAAAAAATTAGTTATAATTAGAAGGTAATTGTTTTTAATTATTTTACATGAAAGATAATACATTCTTGAGTAAAAGGATTAACCAGTGTGCCAAGAAATTAATGTTAAATCCACTTCCTAAATTGTTAATTTGGTTTATGCAGTCTATATCCTGTAGCATATTGCTCTTTTCACCCAGAAAGTTACATAGCATAATTCTTTATTATTATTATTTTTTTGTACTTTCAGATCCTAATGAAGCATTTCAGAACAGTCCCCGTGGCAGAGAAAGACTGCCTCACATATTTTATCTACATGATCAAGACCAACCGATCAAAATTCGATCAGAGGAATGGGTCCAGCATTGACATGTGACCTCAGGCTTCAAAGGAGCTTCTTTAAATGTTTATGCTTTATACTCATTGAATGCAGACTTTGGTGTTTTGTGAGTGGTTATGTTTGTGGATGTATTGAGGACTTTGTGTTGGCAAATGATCAAGCATTTTATAAGAATGTGAAGCTATCCAATAGCTTTACAAGTTGCAGTATATTATGACTAGAAGCAATGTTTATTATGTGCACAACAGTACAGCTGTTTGCTGTTGATTGAATGGATAAAAAAAATGGCCAATATTTTTTTTTTTTTTTTTTATCATGCACTTGTTGAGAGAAATAGTTGAGGTGTAATTCCACTTAGCAAGATTAGCTGCTCAAATTTTAATTACAGAATCTCCATTAGAATCTAAACCTTGTAATTGAGGTGTTGAATGGCTCATTTAGCCTTGTGGTATTATTCCCATCCATACCTTTGCTAACAAGGGTAATTGCTTGTCTTAATTTTACTTGCACTTTTATGTCAGCATAATGAGTAATTATGTTCATACTGTGCATTTCTTTACAATTGTTTTAATCCTCATCATAAATTTATGCCGCATTAATTTGCTCTTTCATTTTGTGATTGAAGAAACCAAATACCGACTGACTGAACAAAAATGACAACTTTCAGACATTTTTAGTAATCCTAAGGTATTGTAAACCTCTTGAAACTTGGTTACCATGTACATGTGCTACAAGTTGCTTTTAATGTCAAGGCTTTTAAGAGGAGTTCAATTGTCTGCAGATCTCTTGCTATTGCTGATTGTCTTCACTTGCATATGCTTGTAATGTGCTACAATATTGTGTGAATGCAGAATGATGAATCATTTATAGTAAAACTCTTTACACTGGAAAGTTTGGTTTAACATAGTTTGGCTTGGGATCATTGACATTCCAAAAGTAATTCTACCTTTTTATACCAAACTGGACACTACGCTGAGAGATTCTGTAGTTATTGAAAATAACTGATTAGACATTCAAATGTATGGGGTTATTCATACTCATGAGCTTCTGTATATTGGTATGTATATATTAATATATACAAAACATAGAGATCTCTTATAGAGATTGTGTTTGTATATAAATATTTTATGTAAATAATGGAAGACTGGATTTACTGTTGTAAGTAAAAGATTTAAAGGAAATTGTATGCACAAAATCTTTTATATGATGCAATATATTTTTTCATGGCTGTGTGGTTCTTTTTGATAGAAGGTTGGGTTTTAAAGGGAGGGAACAACTATGTGAATTGCATCTGACTTGTTTTAAGCCAAATAAATGAATTGGTTCTTGCAGTTTCTCTGATGGATGTGCGGTAGATGGGAAATGATATTTTATTTTTATTTATTTTGTTTAAGCAACTTGTGTTAAATAATTTTATATTTTGTTAACAGGCCATACCTAGGGTGATGAAAGTTGGAGTTATAATTGTTACATGTTTTGAGGACTTTTTTAGGTAATTGCAAAAATCAAGAACAAGTAAAGTTTGGCCCTTCCTCCCATTTTCAGTTTTCTCATGTGATGAATGTTTTAACAATTGTTCCCCTTTATAGCTTTTTCTGATACTTATTTTCAGCAGCAGCATAATATCTTCCTCCTTTAATTCTGTTCTACCATTTTCTTGCTAAACATGCATTTGAATCTCAGAAAGAGCTATGTAAATACTATAACTTGTAAATAACCACTTCCATTATTGTCCCCAAAATAGCTGAATATATAGAAGACCCAAGTAAATCGCCAGAATCGACATCATTAACCTTGACCATCCTAGGAGTATTTTAACACACAGTCTAAGTGTAACCAGTGGAGATGTAATGCAATATCTGTGTATTATATATTTTTGCGTGTGAATGTGGTCGTGTTAGAGTAGGTATTTATTTTACAGTATATATATATATACATACCAGATTGTGTTAATATACATTTAAATATGAAAAATTGTTTTTTCTCTTGATCCTTAAATTACTATCCTTAAATTACTAGAGGTAAGGGACATATTCTTTACTTAACCCATTGTGGACTGGCATCATAACATA
>BOPN01001880.1:138767-141794 GCA_017312705.2 Penaeus japonicus
GCGTGAGAGTTAGTCTATTCAGCCAACTACTAGTGGTGATGTGTTGCATGCAGTTTGCAACTCTCGGAGCTCCTGAGTATCTGGGGAATGTTGGGTACGAACTCTCACAACATTCAACACTACGAGGCTTTGCCACCCCCCTTCCCCTCCCCCTCACTTCCTCTCTCTCTCTTCCTCCCTCTCCCTTCCCCCTACCCCCTCTCCCAAAGAACCTGCTATGACTTTCGTTTTCTTTTGCTCGCCATTCATTCGACTTCCTTTTACCTTTCTAAGTTCATTTTTAGCTCTTAAACATTTTGGAAATACTTTTGCAAAGTATTCTTCTCTTTGACTCGCCTTTTGGTAATTTATTCTCTCTTTCTCTCCCTTTCCTCTCTCTGTTTCTCTCTCTATCTCTCTTTCTCTCCTCTCTATCTCTCTCTTTATATATATATATATATATATATATATATATATATATATATATATATATATATGTGTGTGTGTGTGTGTGTGTGTGTGTGTGTGTGTGTGTGTGTGTGTGTGTGTGTGTGTATGTCTCTCTCTCTCTTTCTCTCTCTACCTCTCTCTCTCTCTCTCTCCCTCCCCCCCTCTCTCTCACGCCTGTATGCTTTTAGATTTGTGTATGACGTACGTAAATAACAGTATTTACTAATTTCAGACATGACTCAATATGATTGTTTCGATGTCACACAGCCATGCATCTTTACACAGTATAACCTAACAGCGTAAGCTAACCCAAACATGGTACTTCTTTCATGTAGAAATCCTTTGTTATCCCTCGGGAAAAAAACAACATCATAAACCTA
Source organism: Penaeus japonicus (assembly GCA_017312705.2). Taxonomy (NCBI): domain Eukaryota; kingdom Metazoa; phylum Arthropoda; class Malacostraca; order Decapoda; family Penaeidae; genus Penaeus; species Penaeus japonicus. The sequence continues at coordinate 139,577 of BOPN01001880.1, forward strand.
CTTTTGGCATCGACATAAGTGCAGCGAGAGTGCCACAGCAAGACGCCCTTCTGCTCTGGTTCCAACCCTTTATCACCTGTCCTCAATAACTCGCTCCACGTAGACCGGGTGTCCTCAATATCAGCTTTTATGCGATACTTCATGACAGCGCAGTCTTTGAGTTACATGTTGCTTCTTTGATGTTGATTTTTTTTCCATGTACTCAAACGGATTTTGCGTCTTGCAACATTTGGTGGAAATTTTTATATTAGACATGGTTATATATGTGTCAGAGAGAGAGAGAGAGAGAGAGAGAGAGAGAGAGAGAGAGAGAGAGAGAGAGAGAGAGAGAGAGAGAGAGAGAGAGAGAGAGAGAGAGAAAGAGAGATAGATAGATAGATAGATAGATAGATAAAGAGAGAGGGAGAGAGAGACAGAGAGACAGAGCGAGATAGATAGATAAAGAGAGAGGGAGAGAGAGACAGAGAGACAGAGAGAGAGATATATAGAGACAGAGATAGCTAGATAGCTAGATAGATAGATAGATAGATAGATAGAGAGAGAGAGAGAGTTCAAATAAAAAAAAACTTTATTTCATTAATTACAATGGTAGAGAGAAATACAAATCCACTACTACTAATCCACTACTTTTAGAACATATTACACCTATTTTTACTCTTCTGGATGAAAATCCTTTTTTGCTAAAACACCAAGATCAGTCTACATTCACGTGATGGCAGCAATATTTTTAGGCATGTGCTTACGTCAGGCTTGGCAGCCATTTACCTTATTCTTTCGTGCAACCATATCGTGTCTTTTTAGTTATTATTCAATATTATTATCATGATAGTTATTATTCCTATGATTATCATTATTATTTTCATTGAATTTGTTATTATTATTATTATTATTATCTTATTTAATTGTTATCATAATTAACATTATTATCATTATTACTATAAAAAACACACATTCAGTCACTCACACAAACAAACACACACATGTTCACGGAAATAGCAAACCCGTGTAATTATTATATAGCATACCTCACTTATTAACCGTGCCCAGCCTCGCTCTAAGAATTTCCCTTCTCTCTTTCCAGAAATCTCCGAACGACTCTACCTCACCTAAGAGTGAGCTAGAAATAAATCCCAAGCTTAACAGAAGACACAGACACGCGGCGTAGTTGGAAGGACGTTTTCACCGTTAGAGTTTAGGTTAACGTTGTCGTTACAGAACGTCACGGAATTTTAAAATTTGAAATTGCGTCGCCCGTTTTCTTTTGCTGTGGTTGAAGCGTTATCTGTTAATTAACTCTATAAAGGAAATTAACTTATATAATTGTTGTTTAAAAAAAAGCTATATCTTTATTACTATTGTAGAATCAGAAATAATTTTACTATTTAACATTCAAGCCTCAATTGAACAAGTTGGATTATAACTCGCAAGAAAATATCTTTTTAAGAAATATATAATCAAATCCGCTGCTTCATTACGTTTCGATAAAAGGGATCAGAGATCTTCATCGTCTGTGCGGAAAAACAAAACAAAAAACAAAAACAAAAAAAAAAACATATAGGCTACTGACTAACAAGAAAAACAAAGAAAAAAAAACGAAGATGCCTGCCGTCCTCTCTACCGTCGCAAAGGGCGTCCGGAAAGTGCTAGACAAGTAAGAATAACGACCTTCTGTTTTGCTGGGTAAGGCAATAGCTTAACCTTATCCCCAGAAATCCTTGGTGGACACTATCATAAGTTAACCATGAATGGTGACGCTTTTGCTTACATATTTCAGACACACTCACACACACACATGCAAGTATACTTATGCTGACTTCCTTCCAGGTACCCAGTGACGCGCGGTATGGTGGCCTACGCGCTCCTGTGGCCGGCAGGAAATCTCGCCCAGCAGAGTCTGGACGGCTCTCGAACCTCTTTCGATCTCTGGGAAGCCCTTCGATACGGGCTCTACGGCTCGTGCATCAATGCCCCACTCCTCTACAAATGGATTAGGACCGTGACTTGCCTCATTCCGGGAAATTCGCTCAAGCACGCCATTGCCAAGGTGGGTAAAGTGCCTTAGGGTGGGTGATAATGGGGTCGGCTGAGTGTTTATGACACGTGAGTTAAGTTGGTGCTGGGCTTCGTTTCGGAAAAAGAACAGATTTCATATTCTATTCCAACTAGTTAACTGCGTTTTCCATATCATCAAGCTTTACTCTTTGATAATTAGAAAAAA
>BOPN01001880.1:147905-157905 GCA_017312705.2 Penaeus japonicus
TACTGGTCCCTAAGTCTTTTCCTGCCTCACAAGTGGCTCTAATTCGCCTCACAAACTGTGGGTATGATATCTTGGGCTCCTCATGACAGATGTATACCTTACAATACCACATTCTTTTTGGTGGACAGCGGTGCGGATGTACTTGAGTTTTATGAGATTTGCCCATATGAGTTATACTTAAAGGTCTTTGTGTGCTGAGAATGTCCAGCACAATTAGTTTCTTTCTAGGTAGACTGTATAACTGATGTTTGTAACCTCTCATGAGGATATTAGAGAGCCACAGTTATATCACATGATTCTGTCATGCTATCTTTTCCAGATTTACAGGATAGCTAGTAATTCTGTAGTTTTACAAGAGCAGTCTCTGTTTCAGCATAATTCCTTCTTTTTACAGAGTTCAATGTAACTGTGTTACTAATAACTGCTCGCCTAGTTCTGATTTTTGTGACTCTTGTTAGGTTCAGAGAAACTTTTATATGCTCTTTTGTATGTATGACCGGTTTGTTCCCACAGGTAGTACTCGGAATTATCATTTCGTTACCAGTGCTGTGTATACGTGTATGAAGTGCTACTTTCTTTTGTGTACTACAAAAGTCTTTTTGTGGAAATTATTTTTCAGTGCAGTGACGTATTATTTAAGTGCAAATTAGTGCAAAGCATTCATCTAACGTGTGGGTTTCTGTCGCTTTTGGTGGTAGACTTCAGAGCCTTTCTGACTTTCTTGCAGTGCTGGACACGGACGTGTAAAGGGCATAGCAGACTATGCCTAAAGTTCGATCAAGAGTGCATCATAGAAACGACCAAGCAGTTCTGCAGAGGAATCTACGTTCTTCAAGCCAACCCAACTCTCATGGCCAGTCACCACCTAGTTTAGCTTCAGAAAGTACTGACCTACCCATTATTGTTGCTGCTTCCTGTCCCGACGTGAGGCAAGCTCTGAATGTTATGGAGAAGATCGAGGCCCTTACTGCCGATCTACAGGAAGTCAAGAGCCAGACACATCATTTTAGTGAAAGACTTCTTAGGCAGGAGGAGGCGACACGCCAGCAGCGGGAGCCAGACCCTGAACATAGTGAACTACCTGAAGGTGATCAGCGGCAGCAAGAACAAATTAGAACACTACAGTGGCAGTTAGCAGAGAGAGAGTGTGAACTAGAAAGGGAAAGACAAAGAGCTGGAAGTTGGGAAGCCGCACAGCCAGCTGACCCTCAGCCCTCATGCAGCAATGGTTTTCGTTGTTATGAAGCAAGAGCATCATCCTCACAACATCCACAGCCATATCCACGGAGTTGCACAACTACACCTGAACTTCCTGAGTTGGTGGAAGTTTGTGGAAGACAGCAACAAGACTCAGGAGAAAGGAAGGCTAACCCCTCAGTCCAAACACATTTTGCATGTGGAAGACCTGCTTTACCTCAAGGAGCTGCCCAGATTGTCTCTTATATTGTGGCAAGGGAATCCGTGCCTATTTTCAAAGGTGACACCTCAGCGTAAAAGTCGCTAAAGAAAAATCAAGAAATTGAGGGCTGGATCCCTTCCATAGAGAACTTGGTAAAGCCACCCACCAGTGAGGCATACATCCAGGCTGCCCGAGCTAACTGTCGTGGCCCAGCAGAGCTAATCATTAACTCTTTTAGCCCTTTTCGACCAAATTCAGGACTGGGCAACCTTCAAGGCTTCTTTGCGGACCAAGTTCCGTGGTATTTATACTTCAGCAGACTTTTACAAAGTTCTTTATGAGAACCAAATGGCTGCTGGTTAGGCTCCTAAATATTTTTATATTCAACTTGAAGGGTCAGTTTATCAAGGTTTCTGTGACCATAAAGAAGTCATTGGGGATCCTTCTGAGCTAATTCGTCGGGTATTTCTTTCTGGAATACCAGCTTGGTTTAGGGACTTCCTTGCCTTGAAGGAAGATTGTTCCCCAATGCAACTGGCCGAAGCTGCACAACGGATATGGAACTCCCTAAATGGTATATATCATGGCAAGTCATCATTATGTCATCAGTCTCCAAATGACTTTGGTGATCCAGCCCATGGATACCCTGATCGTCCACCACGATCTCGGGACATATCCGCCTTCCCATTAGCAGTAAACCGAGCTGAACCAATGCCATCACGTGAACGGTTTTGTGAATATCATAGAACTGCCACTCATGACATTTCTGAGTGCCATGCAGCAGCCTCCTCTTCTGCAAAGACCAGAGCATCACCTTCCCGCTTGCTTACCTGCTTCCGCTGTCAAAGACCGGGCCACTTCGCTAGAGAGTGCCCCTTTCAGTCTAGCCAGTATGGCAGAGCTCCCAGCCCCACTCGCGAATCCCCGACTAGGAGCACAAACAGCAGTCGGTACCCAGACAACCCTACCAATTTCCACAGTGACCCATGGGAAGACGACTTGTGGGACCCAATGTTAATGGATGAATTCTACTATGTTTTCTTGATACAGGATCAGCTGTCACCCTTATCAAGCCCAGTGCTGCTTTACATATTGATCCTCATGATAAACTTAGATGTAGGAGCCCAACAAAGACACTTTGAGGGGTAACAAGCCAACCCATTTACACCACATCTGAAGTTACCCTCAGCTTTCACCTTGATAAGAACTTGACCATCAAGCATCAGGCAAGCCTGGTGGATGTTTCTTACCCTGGAGAAGCAAGTGATGGCATAGCAATAGCAGTCAGAAGAGAAATCAAACATAAGATCGAGATAGAGACCAGCAGAGGTCCACTAGTAGTGGCTACAATGTATCTGCCTCCCAGAAGGGCAATTGTTCCACTGCAAGACTTGTACAGTCTACTTCGACGAAGATTACCCACATACATAGTGGGAGACCTCAATGCCAACCATCCAATGCTAAACAATAGAGCAGGCAACCAGGTTGGCAATGCTATCGCTAGAATGGTTGCTGATGGAGATCTAATCCACATGGGACCAGGCTTCCCTACTTACATCACAGGGAATACAGCAACCACACCAGATATTGCACTGTGCAATAACCAAGCCCACCACAACGTGACGATGGAACCAGGCCCTGCAAGCACCAGTGACCACCTGCCAATCATCCTCAAGATATCATCCAACCCAATCATGAAAAGCCTAAACTCTAGCAGAGAATGGCAAATTGGGGAGGATTCAAGGATGAACTCCAGTCCAAGCCTGCAGCCAACTTGAGGACTGCATTGGAAGAGATTGATGACGAAGTCCAAAAGTGGTACAGTGATGTTGAAGCAGCACTTGAGCATCATGTACCCAAGAGCAACCACAGGACTATCCCCCATCCAAGGCTAACACCTGAAGTAAGACTGCTAAATATACAGTCGAATCACCTGCAGCACTATGCAGGAATTCATGGATGGACACAAGACCTGAGAGCAAGATACTGAAGCTTGCAAAGAGAACCCTCTAACCAATGGAGGAGAGCAACAAATGACAAATGGGAAGAGCTTGTTAGAAAAGTGGAATGGGACCGAAAAGATCCACAGTCCTTCTGGTCAGGAATAAAGAAACTGATGGGAAGAAGTGAAAGCAGTAGTAGCTACCTCCTCAACGAACAGGATTAGAAGATTCATAAAGAAGAAATAAAAAATCCTGTTCAGAAATTACTGGAGAAATTGTTTTCGAATTACTGAAGAGGAAGAAGAAAACTTTGACAGTGATTTCGAGGAGACCATCATAGAGGAAATAGGAAGGCTCATTCACCTCCTATATCCAGAAGCTGCTTCTGACTTCACTAGACTGGATCCCACAGATCCATTAATGACCAAAATCAAACCCACAGATGTCAAAAGAACTATTCAGAGTTTCAAGAATAGAACTGCTCCAAAAAGCAGGATCAACAAAACAATCCCGCAGAATCTTCCAAACAAGATGTTGCTGAGACTGGCAAACATATATAATGCCTCTCTCACTGCTGGCTACTTCCCTGACCACTTCAAGGAAGGAGTCAGGATGATTCCAAAAGCCGGGAAAAATCCAAGAATAGTGGAGAATTACAGACCAATATCTCTGCTGGAAGTCCCATGCAAAGTCTTTGAAAAGATATTGAACATAAGATTGCGAAATCACCTGGAGATTAACGATCTGCAAAATCCAGGCAGACCAGGCAGAGGAACATCAACAGCCATTGCAATCATATATGAAGAAATCGCTAATGCCATGAGCGAAAGGAACCAAGTCAATGTGGTTCTGAGAGATGTGGCCAAAGCCTTCGACAAAGTTTGGCACACAGGCCTGAAACTTAAGATCATCAGGCTGAATCTCCCGACGCCCTTGACGAAGCTACTATGCGACTTTATTGAAAGTCGAAGTGCAAGAATAGTCGTCGGCAATACAGTCGGCGAAGCAATTCCCCTCATGAGTGGAGTTCCACAGGGAAGCTGCCTCTCACCGACACTGTTCACCATATATACAGCAGATCTGCCTGAACCATCACATGGCAGCAATCACTATATGTATGCCGACGACATCACTCAGATAATCAAGTACGAAGGGAGATCGATCGAGATGATGGCACTCAGAACTGCCAGAGCCATAGAGACCATCAATCGATACGAAAGACAGTGGAAGATCTCAACCAACATGAGAAAATTCCAAGTCATTCCTGTGGCTAAATTCAAGACAGCAGATCTGATAGTGGACGAGGAAGTAGTGGACTACTGTGACAAAGGAAAGATACTAGGGCTAACAATTAGCAGAAGAGGAATTGTCCCTCACATAAATGAAAGAGCAATCAAAGCTAAACATCAGCTGAACAAGATCAGAAGGTTCCAGACACTGAGTACTGAAACCAAGTTCTACATTTATAAAGCCCTAGTGCGGCCCATCATGGAATACCCGCCAGTGCCTAACCACACCATTTCCAGAAGGCAGATGATGAAGCTACAGACTATTCAGAACCAGGCAGGCAAATGGATTCTGAATATTCGCTTTCCCGAAGTAGTCACTGCACGAGAGATCCATGAAAGACTAAGGATCGAGACGATCAACAAGAGACTTCACCATCAAGCCAGAAGAAGATGGACAAGAATCCAAGATAAGGATGAGGAGCTCTACAATCGCCTCAACGTTCGTCCAGAAGGCACACATGCCTGGTGGCCCAAAAACCTCAGCAGAATCAATGGCATTGAAGAAGTTGAGGCCATATTCACGGCATCAAGTACAGGAGACTGATGACCAAGTAAGGAGGCAACAAATGAAGAGGAGAACACTAAAAGAAGACTAAATCAAGAATGAAGAAGTAAACCTCAAGAGGACCTACAAGTTCAAAAAGTTCAAGAATGAAGATTTTTTAACACCTTTTAACCCAGACTACAAGCTAACCCACAGGGCTCCACTTCAACATCAAGCACGGCACATCATGCATAGCAGTGAAAGGTGACGTGCGAGGTCGGCGATGTGCAGCGTGGGAACAGCTTAAGAATGTAAAAATCCAAAAAAAAAAAAAAAAAATCCTAAAAAATAGCCTGCTAGGTGTCCTGGTTTCTGGCTGCCTCCCGAGGGGTTGACCTGGGGCTTTGTTCAGCTACTAAGGGCGCACATGCAAGCTATTCTCTGACTTTTTTCTCCTGGTCTTACAACTTTCCTTTTCTCCTTTCTCCACCTTCCTCAGCTTTCCTTCTATCACTTTATCTTCTCGCAAATTTCATTTCCACTATCCCTCCAGCTCCCTTCATCACTTCCTCTTCACTTTACACACTTCCATTATTCACTTCAACTTCCTTCTCCTCAAGACCAAACCTAAATAAAAAGCTAATACTCTCTTCACTGTACTTAACTTTCTAACTCTCACTTTATCTCCTCCCAAGTTTCTTTTCACTTCTCTCCAGTTCCTTTCACCACTTCCTCTTCCGCTTTCTCACGCTTAAAAATTGTTTTTTTACTAAGTTAAGATTGATTTAATAAAAATAAAGATTCCTTATCCCTAATCCCAACTCAAGTTCCAGACCCCTTCCTCCCAACCCTCTTCAACTTACTCGCCCCCACAGATAACAAGAAGAGCTACAATCAACAAAGACTTTTCCCTTTCCGACCTGGCAGGCCTCCCTGAAGGTTTTGAGTGGACATGACACTTCAAGAAAATTAACAAGTCAGACAGGGAGTTTCGTCCTCCCACTACTATAACTACGACTTTCCTTCATTTTCCTGACTGTTTTTCTTCACCTCAACTCTTCGTCTAACTTATCTGTCCCCTTCCACTTCGGTGGGAGTTCCAGTTTGTTTGTTCCAGTGCAAGCAGTGTTAGTCAGCTGCTCGCAGCTAAGGAAACTTTAGAATTAAAGGAAACTGTTAAGGAATTGATGAATCAAATTAAAGAATTGAACAAGATAATAAAGGAAATTGCTGAATCAACCCAGCAAAAAAAACATCATAAGGAGGATGATACCAAATCACAATCTGGATCGCACCTCTTAGTCCAGGCGACCCCTACTAGGACTTCGCCTGGTTGTTGATCTGCTCATAAGGGCAGATCATCTTCCGCCGGGCGTCTCTCTAGCAGAGGGGAGCAGGCCATGGAGGTTACTGTCTCCAAAAATTCCCGAGATAGGCCCTCGGGAAGCGAGGGAGAGGAGGAGGCGCCTCCCTCCCAAAAATAAGAAAATAAAAACCGGCAGACAAGGCACTTCCAAACCCCATAAAACGTAATCCACACGTATACCATTATACAATGGAACTGTCGAAGTCTTAGATCAAAATTAAACTCCCTTAGATTATTAGCCTCGTTCTATGCTCCTGATATTATTCTTCTTCAAGAAAGCCATTTAAACGACCAAGTCTCTGACGAGGTCGTATTGCTGAGAAACTACCACATGTGTAGAAGAGACTGAGAGGGAAGGGGTGGAGGCAGGGTCGCCATGTACATCCACCAAAACCTCCCTTTCACTGAAGTGACGATTAATTCTACTTTGGAACACGTCGCATGCAAAGTAAAATTCAATAACATGTATCTGACTATATGCTCAGCTTATTGTCCACCTGATAAAATGGTAATCTATGATGAGCTTTTTGCTCTTCAGGACAGTCTGCCAAATAACAAATTAATTTTAGGAGATTTCAACGCTCATCATACTTCATGGGGTTCCCTGCGGGTGAATGGTAGAGGTGAGCAAGTAGTTAAGTTGATCAATGATCTCTGATCTGGTCCTTCTAAACAATGGTAGTCCGAAGCGAGTGGACGATAATACTGGTAATTTGAGCTTTATTGACCTATCACTGGTCTCTTCAACACTAGCAGCCAAGTGCCTGTGGCACACCATTGACGACTCGTTGGTAACCGATCACCTTCCTATTTGTATTAAATATTCTTGTGACACCACGAGAACGCCTTCAGCACCCAAATTTAACGTAAAAAAAGCAGATTGGGTCGCCTTCACAAGGAGCGTCAAGCTCAAACTAGTTGGAGAAACCATTGATGATAAAGTAAACAGTGTTCAAAATTGTATTATAAATGCAGCAATGGCAATCATCCCTAAGACTTCGACAGATAGCGTTAAGCATAGAGTTCCATGGTGGACACCAGATTGCCGCAGGGCGCTATGTGAACGAAATAGGGCCTACAGGCTTTTCCAAAATAATATCACATACAAGAACTTTCGCAACTACAAACAAGCGAGAGCTAGGGCTCGAAGAACAATCAGACAAGCCAAAAGAGACTCCTGGCGAAGCTTTGTCTCTACAATTAACAGCAATACCAACATTGCAGAGGTTTGGTCCACAGTCAACAAAATCAATAGGAAAAAGATATCACCAAAAATTAAAAATATCATTCATGAGGGAAACAACTATGATTCACCTAGAAACATTGCTAACACAATTGCCAGGCAGTTCTCTTATACAAGCAGCTCGGAAAACTACAATCCTGCTTTCCTGAACACCAAGGAAGCATCCGAGCTGCAACCAATTCACTTTGCCACAGGAGATGACCTTGATTACAATAAAGATCTTACTATGGATGAGCTTGTCCGAGCCCTAGAAGCCTGTAGAGGAACGTCCCCAGGCCCCGATGAGATTCGATAAGAGATGATGAAGCTTCTTAATCATGATGACATGATTAAGTTGCTAGAAGTGTACAATGACATTTGGAAAAGCCAGACTTTTCCAAATTCATGGCACTTCGCCCACATTGCTTATGCAAGGTCATGGAAAGAATTGTTAAAAGTAGGTTATTGCATTTTTTAAAGACAGGAATTTACTAGTTGACGAGCAGTGAGGCTTCTGAAAAGGACGCCAAACTCTCGATCAGCTAGTAAAACTGGAAAGTCATATTCATGAGGCATTTGCCAAAAAGCATTTTTTGATTTCAGTATTTTTAGATATAGAAAAAGCCTACGACATGACATGGCGACATGGCCTACTCAGAAAACTTTATGCTTTCGGATTACGTGGAAACTTGCCTTGTTTTATCCAAAATTTCATATCTGGCAGAACGTTTTCTGTTAAATTATTTTCTGACAATGTCACTTTCTCGGACATTTATGACCAGGCAAACGGGGTCCCACAAGTAAGTGTCTTGTCCCCAAATTTATTTTTATGTATGATAAATGACATTTTACCATCTCCTCCTCGGAATCTTAAATACTTACTGTACGCCGATGACTGTGTATTATGGCACTCCAGCAGTAATGTAGAGTTCTCGGCAAATCAGATTCAATTGGCACTGGATATGATTCATAACTGGGGCCTCTAGTGGGGTTTTAAGTTTTCCATAAGAAAGAGTATTGGCGTGGTCTTTACCCATAGGAGAAAGCCCAACATCAGGCTAACTCTAGACAACCATCCAATACCTATTCAAAATTCTGCTAGATTTCTTGGTCTACTCTTTGATAGTAGATTAAATTGTAAAGACCACATTGGTCAGTTAAAGAATAAATGTCAAAAAGCACTCAATTTATTAAAGTGCATTTCTGGACACAAATGGGGAGCTGATAGAAAGTCTTTACTGATGTTATATAAATCCCTGATTAGGTCTAAAGTAGATTATGGGTCAATCGTGTATGGCTCGGCAACAAGCTCAACTCTGAAAGGATTGAATGTTGTACAGAATGCTTGTCTACGTGTCTGTCTTGGAGCCCTTAAGTGCACTCGCATCGAGCACCTAGAGGTAGAGTCGGGAGTACCTCCCCTCCCCTCCACGGCCAGCTTGCGCTGACTTACGCCACTAAGATAGCCAGGCAGCCCCAACATCCTAACAGGGATGTTTTGCGCCGGCAATTAGGCCCACAGCACCCCGGCGGAAAGCCTCTGTGCTACAGACTCCATGACCTCACAGATAAAGTCGGTATAGATCTCTCTACTATCGATACCCTGGTTTATTCAAATATAGCGCCGTGGGAAACACCCAATTTTACCATCGTGGTAGACTGGCTACCATCAGTCAAAGCCACAGTACCGAAGGCGGAGGTACGCCAGCGGTTCAGAGAGATCCTTATTAAACATCTTTCCTTTTTTCATTTGTATACCGACGGGTCCAAGACAGACGAGTGCGTAGGTGCGGGTGTATGGTGGACTGAATGCCAGTTGAGATTTCGATTGCCGAAGCATACATCGATCTTTCTTGCTGAACTTTTTGCAATAGACAAAGCTTTAGATTTCGCCCTATCGACGACCCATGATAGAATAGTCATATTTTCAGACTCATTAAGTTCACTTAAAGCTATTAAATCCTTAGAAACTACCAAAAATGAATTACAGGGTAATATCATTCGTAAATTACATAGTGCCAATAAATCAATCAAGCTGATATGGGTACCTGGACACTCGGGTATCCATGGCAATGAACAGGCTAACAAATTAACCGGGTCGACTGGTGATCTGGAGCCTGGCATTGTCCGCACAGATCTCAGGTGTTTTGTCTCTTTTATAAAAGCAAAAATCCATCTCCTGTGGCAAAGTGAGTGGACCGACCTCACAATAAACAACAAAAACAAAACAGAAATAAAAATGTGGGACACAGCCCACAGAAAAAATAGAAGAGAGGAGGTGGTGGTAGCCTGACTCA
>BOPN01001880.1:167905-170405 GCA_017312705.2 Penaeus japonicus
TTGTCCACTCGTTCCCCTGCGACCTAACATATTCTTCCTTGGCCGTTGTTGTGCCAAGGACTGCCCCGAGGTGTTTCTCCCCACCTGTCTTTATTTTGATCTGTGTGTTTCGGAAAGTTTCCTTTGCAATCTCGAGATGTCCAGGTTTGACAATGAGAACCGACTTGTTGGCATTTGGATAATATCCTTGTGGAGGGCCTTGGTTTTCAACTATTTCTCGCCATCTTTGAAGGTCCTTTATTTTCCCTGCTCCTGTTAAATCATCGGCGTATGCAACCTGCTTTACGTTTGTTTTGCTGTATTTTAGTTTGTCTTGCAGCTTAAGCAGACCGATTGCATACATTGCCATTGCCACGGTGTCGCCTTGTGATGTTCCCTCTGCTGATGTCATTCCTTCACTGGTGAGCTGTCTGGTTAGCTCATTGGTAGCGTGTCGACTTCACATCCCCGTGGTCGGCAGATCAAGCCCCGCCCAAGCTCGTGAGCTTCCACTGTCACCTGGCGGTTACTGACGTAGCTGGGCACTGCGTTGGGTAAGGACCAAGCTCAGATCGAGTCAACACTCGTTGGCACATTCTCTCACGAGTCAGCACACGCTGACACAGGCGGGCTCGCGTCACTGCATACAAGCCCGGCGTAGAATATGCTCCGCAAATCTGGCTTATCCTTATCCTTCACTGGTGCTTGTCTTTTCATTGCATATGTATAGCTTTGTTGGTTCGCTATATGTATTGATTATGTACTGAGCAAAGCTTGGACACTTGACTCTGATATTTGGTATCGTTGCTTGTCTGTTGATGCTGTTGAAGGCATTTGCAGCATCCACCAACAGTAATGCTTCGTATTCAGGCTCCTCATATACCCTGCGCATGGCATGGATGGCCGCCTCACATCCTGCTTGTTGGCCTACACATGCCTGGAGATTTCCCACGGCTGTCTTGATGCCTTCCCCAACCACTTCCATGATGGCTTTGCCGATTATTCTCCTCAAGACTTCTCCAATACCAATAGGTCGACATCCTGGTCTATTATCTAATGCAATTAGGCGGCATGCTGTTAGAGCCTCTATATTTATTAATTGGAATATTGTAGGATTTTCTGAAGTTAGGAGACTAGGCGAAGAGCAGAAATTACTAAATGATGGGCACTTATTATATTGGCGAGGTAAACCCTTGGATAGCAAACAAGAATCAGGAGTAGGTTTCTTAGTTCACAAGCGACTCGAAAAGAATGTTAGGGAATTCTACAGTGTGAGCGAAAGAGTAGTTTCGGTAGTACTGAAACTAAACAACAGATATAGCCTAAAAATTATCCAAGTGTACGCTCCTACCAGCAGTCATAGCGACGAGGAGATAGAGAGTTTCTATGAAGATGTGCAAGCAGCTACCGATAGAGCAAAAACCCATTTTACCGTGATTATGGGGGATTTTAATGCCAAGATAGGAATAAGGGAAGATGGAGAAATATCGGTTGGAAAACATGGAATAGGCATCAGAAATGAGAGAGGACAAAGGCTGATAGAACTTGCTGAAGCTCGATCCCTTAAGATTATGAATACATTCTTCGAAAAGAGACCCGGGAGGAAATGGACATGGAAATCACCATCCGGCATTAAAAACGAAATTGACTTCATAATCACCAACAGGCGCGACATTGTACAAGACGTAATAGTTATCAATAAAGTAAATGTCGGTAGCAACCAAAGACTGGTCAGAAGTAGAGTAAAGATACAGCTATAAAGGGAACGAAATAAGCTCATACAGAAGCCTCTAGTTAATCTACTCAATATTAAGAGTAGGGCGACGGAATTCAGTATCAACATCCGAAACAAATACTCAGCTCTCGAAGAAGATCTTGACATAGACCAAATGAACGACCAATTCAGTGAGATATTAACGGAAGCTGCACTTGAAATAGGGGGTAAAGACGAAAAAGAAAAGTTTAGTACAGACAAAAGAGCTTATGAAATAGCGTAGGGACATGAAAATAACATCAATTAGAGACAAGACAGAATCAGCAGAGCTGACTAAGACGATAAACAAGAAGAAGAAAGAGGATGTACGCAAATTTAACATACGAAAAATAAACGAAGCTCTGCTTGCCGGCACCAGCCTTAAGGCAACAAAGAGGAGGATCGGAATGGGGAAAAAAACAAATGTATGCAGTAAAGAAACCCAACGGAGAGGTGACATACAATAAAAATGAAATCAAAGTAATAGAAGACTTTTATCGCGACTTATACCACTCAAACGATCAACCACATACGGAGACAAACACAACAATTGGAGACGTTCCAAACATCACGGTAGAGGAAGTAAATAGAACACTAAAAAGCATGAAAAGAGGAAAAACACCAGGAGAAGACGGTATTAGAGTAGATCTTATTCAAGATGCAAGAGATATTGCAGCAGTAAAGCTGGCCAGTCTTTATAACAGATGCCTAAGTGTCGGTAAAACCCCGAAGGCCTGGAAAAACGCAATAATAATTTTGATACATAAA
>BOPN01001880.1:192905-195405 GCA_017312705.2 Penaeus japonicus
ATATATATATATATTTATATATATATATATATATATATATATATATATATATATATATATATTATATATATAAAATATATATATATATATATATATATATATATATATATATATATATATATATATATATATATATATATATATATATTATATTATATATATATTATATTATATATATATATATATATATATATATATATATGTGTGTGTGTGTGTGTGTGTGTGTGTGTGTGTGTGTGTATGTGTGTGTGTGTGTACATACACGCACACACACACACAAACTGACATACGTCCCTTAGTTCGCCATTTGAGCCTTTCTACCCTCATTTCATTAGACCCTTTCAGACTGTGATCCAGGCTGCGCGCGAGAGAACGAGAGAAGAACTTGAGGCAGCAATCTCATTGTCGTCAGCGGAAGCGTCTCGTCTTCCCTTGTGGTAAATAATTTTCTTGATTTCAGCCTCAGAGTCGGCGCTGTCGCTTGCCTGGCGTGTGGTCGGGATAAGAGGAAGTGCTGGGAATCCGAACAAAATGAGTATCGGAAGGGATCCACACACCAGAGAAGGCACCAGGAACGTATGCGTTTATGTGAATATCTGTATATATTCGTATATGCACACATACACGCACACACCCGCACACGCACGCACATATATCTATATAGTTGCGAGACTAGGGGGGATTGTGATTGGTCGACCTATTTTTTTTTCCTTATATTTTCTATCATTCTTGATGCATATTATTGTATATGCAATAGTTATATATATAAAAAACATTATAATAGGTATTTTGCCCTATGCATCGAGGCTTCCGGGAATTGTTTTTTTTTTTTTTTTTTTGCATTTTAAGAATTATCTCCTATGCACTTCATATTGATTGTTTAAGTTCGCATGAGCGAAAAAAATTACTATATATCTTTAACCTGAATGGAGTAAGTTCTTCTCTAAATATCACTAATTATGTTACGAAGTGAAAAAAAATGAACGAAGAGCCACCAGTATGTCTAAATTATGCAAATATAGAAACTAGTTCCTCTCATTTTTATTACCAATCATGCCAGATATATAAACATAGAAAGAAAAGATTTCTAGTAAGTGGTCTACGAAAATAGGAGCACACACACATACACACACACACACACACATACACACACATACACACACATACACACACACACACACACACACACACACACACATATATATATATATATATATATATATATATATATATATATATATATATATATATATATACATACTTATGTATGTATTGTGATTGTGAACCACGTCAGCACTAAGAAGAAAACGACAATCTCGCAGTGAAGCTACGACTTCAGTCTAAAGTTCTAGACACATGTATCACCTGTGTTTCCCTCTTCTTCCCCATATGGCAATACTTTTTTCCACCCTGTATAACAAAATTCCTCATGATTTTCCCCTCATCTCTCCCTCCCTCGCGTTCACATCTGTTCTCACCTTGTTAATTAGTAATATTTTTTTTCTACGTATCATCTTCTTATTAATTAATTTTTCGATGACATTCGGTAACGTAATCATATCACATCATTATTATATGTATATTACGATTATTCGTTGTTTTTTTTCCTGTGACACGAATATTTAACAAAAATCTTATTTGATCATGTTTGTTCCTGTTAGCGTTTTAACGTTTTTCTTACTCCTGTAGAAATTTACATAATGGTGTAAACATTAGTCTTTTATAAAAAGCCGAACCGTATACGTATATCGGTTATTCGTTTTAGCACTTTGTTTTTTACTTTGTTTTTCTATGTTATCTTATACCTACTTCATTACAATTACATTTAACTGTTGCAATGTATGATTTATTTTTCTGTTTGTTAAGTATATAATTGTAAAAAAATATATATTTCATAGCAATTAATTCTAATATATACGTAATTTTCTTATATTTTCGTTCCTTTACGAAAATTAACATGTATCGATTTTCTTTAAGCAATGATATATTCGGTAATTGTATGTATCAAATTCGTCATTTGATTTCGTGTGATTATTTTTCTTGTGGACTTACATATTTTACTTTCTTGAATATGACTTATACTATAATTTATGCGTATAAATGTAATTCACTTTGCGTTTGCATTTATCATTTTTGCTATTTTATCATGGGAAATGTTATGCACATTTCTCGAATTATTGTTTCAATATACATTTAATTAATTTTTTTTTTTTCATGTGATCAGGTCGTGACCTGGCCTTACTTGACCTCTGACCCATCCTTATGGCCAATTTTGAATGTGAACTTTGGAAATATGTGTTATATTTCAAGTGATCTACCCTATCCTTGTGATCGCGTTACTTCGAGATATTGTGTTACCACACGTGACCCACACATTACCCTATGGCCACTCCTGTCCGTATGAATTAGAAAAGAATCGTTTACGACAATTAAGGTTTATACATATCTTAACTATGTTTTTTTCTACATTTTTATATATATTATTGTCTTGCTTTTACTT
>BOPN01001880.1:245405-254044 GCA_017312705.2 Penaeus japonicus
TTCTGCCATGCTTTCCAACCCTCCCTCTTATTCTTACTTCATTCCCTCATACCTAATTTCCCACTCCGGCCTCGTAGACGCTCTCAGGAATAATTTGTCACACAACAGATGCGGTGGTCGGCACACATTACTCTTTTCCCGCCTGGAATACGGCATGATATATAGACTCATTTTCTGTTTTTTTTTTTTTTTTTTTTTTTTTTTTTTTTTTTTTTTTTTTTTTTTTTTTTTTTATCCGGGAGGAAGGAAAGAAGGTCAAAATATATTCTTGAACTTGACCTATCAATCCATGTAGCTAGTAAACTATCTGTTTCTGTTTGTCTGCATGTCCTCTCTCTCTCTCTCTGTCTCTTTGTCTCTCTCTCTCTCTCTCTTTCTTTCTCTCTGTCATGGTCTACAAACCCCACATGGCCGCCACGAGGCCATGATTCTGTTCTTATCCTGGAAGAAGAAAAGACACTAGCTTAGGCATCACTGGACAAAAGCCATGAAGTTAAGCAAGCGCCAGGACGTCCAGCTAGCCACACGCTGACCTCATTCAAAAATGTGTTTGTGGATCCCCTTTTATTTTGCTGACGTGTAGACTCCTTCCCTGTGATTTCCGTTACCACGAATGGGAAAAAAAGTAAAAGGAGCATTATTGGCAAGCAACATGATATGTTTGGTTTGTAGAAGAGTAGAAGACAAGCAGTCTAACACATGCCGAGATGATAGCAATATTTCTCCTGTTCTTCAAGGACTGAACGTATTTATTCGCTTGTCTTTCCCATTTTATTATTTTCCCTTTGTACACTGATGGCACAGTGAAGGATTAATTAATTGCACAATTTTATTTCACAAATATATATTCATCCTTTTTTCAACGAACAGGAAAAAAAATATGTAAGACCTCTCACGAGTGGAATACGTTCCCCTGTCCTTCCAAAGGTATTTTTCAATGAATGAAACCTAAGGTTAGTAATAACAAAATCATTAGCAGTTAAACAGAGCCAGATACAACCTTCTCTTAAATAAGTCTTTGAACCACCATCCATTTAACTATATCTATCTATCAATCGATTTAGATATCAAACTTTCCTTTTCTGTTTGGTTTTATGTCCGTCACACACACACACACGCACGCACGCGCACACACACACACACACACACACACACACACACACACACACACACACACACACACACACACACCTAAATCCATACAATTATCCTGTGAATACTTGAGCAAAGCATCTATCATTTGTCAAACTGCCCTCCCAGTGTATTAACATCAAGAATTCATACATCACCCGCCTACTTAACTTCCTCCCCTATCTCGTCCTACTTCTCCACCCTTCCCATTTATATCTCTTCTTTATTCCTTTTTTTTTTTTTTTTTTTTTTTTACATTATTCCAACATTCCATTTATTTGATTAATTGTATACACTCTCTCTCCTTTTTCTTTTTTCTTTTTTTTCTTTCTCTCTTTCTTCCCCTCTCTCTCTCCGTGCTTTTGCCTCCTCTCCGTCGCCGCCAAACAGCTCAGCAAACTATGACACCTCGAGGTCCAGCACAGCCAAAGGGAAATTTGACCCTCCTCGGGTCTACGAGGGCCAGCCGGGGAGTTTCCCCGGTGCTTCCTCGAGCAGCTAGCCCGCACTTTAATCCCCAGACCCTTGAAGTAGGTTAATTCGTACCATCTTCCAATCTTCTAAGAGTAACGGGACCTCTGCCCGAGGAAATACCCCCCCCCCCACCCTCCCCCCGCCCAAAGCAAAGGGCGATTCATCAACCCTATCAGTAAATACAGTGACAACAACAGTGAAAACAACAGAAACAGAAAAGACATTCATCAGATCGGCATTATAACAGTAGTGTCAATCACTATCTTTCGCTTCATTGCAACGAAAAAACATGGGCACAGATGGCCCTGTCTGACCAAATTAGAAAGATGTACAGCCCTGATAAAATCTACAAAACCCACAATATTGTTATAAACATATCAGACTAGAAAAATGAGAAACACAACCAGAGACATTGAAAGGATGACGACTTTCATAGTGCATACCATGATCGATCACGGCTTGATTAACAATGATAAAGAGTTTCTAATAACAACAGACACTCCCGTCACTGACTGGTCTGTACCGCCAAAAGAAAACGGGCATTTTTTCGTCATTTCCAAAATTATTGCTCCAAAAGAAACACCAAGACACACAAAGCCAACTGAATCCTCCCTCAGTAGTCAAAACCTTATTGAAAATGAAATAGACTTGCTGATCGGAATGTTCTCCGCACAACAATCTGCATTAAACAGTATGATTGGTCACCAGACGCAGGAATGCAGAAAGGAGGCATCCGTTACAACAACCTCAACCCCCCCCCCACCAAACAACATCCGATCTGCTAAACCATACACATGACCAATTTACATACCAACCTTTCCCCTTTGCATACCCTCCCCCTACCAGGATTTCCTCTACCTCCACGCCATAAAATAAACACACCACAACCCCCCCCCCCCCTACACCTTCCATGGCAGTATCCATGGCCAGTGCCTCTCCAAGCTCTCCCTCACCACCCTCGCCTGACAATCCATCCCCTTTTCCCACACCTGTCATGGCAATATCCATGACCAATGCCTCTTCTATCTTTTCTTCATCATCACCACCCTCCCCCGACACTCCGTTCCCTCCCCCCAGATATTCCATGGCAGTGTTGATGACCAATGCCTCTCCTAGCTCTCCCCCACCACCTCCACCCTCCCCTGACACTCCGTCCCCTCCATCTGTACCTACACCGAGCCGGTAGACTAGCGACTTTAAAGACGCGCCAGCAGTCCCGCGCCTGGTGACATCCAAACGTTTGCCCAAGAAAAACGTCAGCGACCAGCATTAGAAACTACATTAGAAACAGTAAAAGGAAGAATAAGAAAAAAACATCTTTCACCTAACCGCAGCTGGGAAGATACAACACACCACCACGTGTCTGGAGATACTCTCGCCCCCCCTACGCAAGCACCTCTGCTCGTCATCAAAAACTGGAGATCGAGAGGAAACACATCAACACCATTAACAAGATGAGAAAGGTTTCGCCACTGTTACCTAGACAAAACAAAAAGGAAAAACGAGGGAGGAGCGCAATACACCAAAACTCCTGCAAGGTGCGGAACGCCCTAAGTGTTGCGACCCTAGAGGTAACCGTAAACACTAGCAACTTCAGTCGGACTCATTGTGGGGTTTTAGTAAAGATATATCATCTTTCAGTATCAATAAAACAGGAAATATGATCAATACGCATATGAATACTATAACAAACAACTTTATTCATTTACCATCATCATCATCTCCGAAGATATATGTATAATTAGAAAGAAAATATATGAAATAACCGGTGTTCTATTAAGTATTAATCTATGCTAATACTATGATATTTATTATATTAATATTACACTGATAGACACACTTCAAATAGACATTGAACCCCTGTATGAACACGTTCAAATGCTAAAACAAATAAATGAAAATACAATAAATAGATGAGGGAGGGTTATACGTACGAGACTACCTCACAAGGGTTATGCGCTGACTAGCTAGTAGGGGAAGGTTCAGGTGCTATCCCCTGACGAATCCAAATCCCTGAACCCATGAGACAGTGAACACCGTAAAGTAAGTAGCTTTGAAGTTACGAGTTATGTTTGTATAAAGTTTGGTTATCTTGTGTTATCTTATTATTAATAATATTAATGAATGATACTCTTAACACTAAGGTAGTGTATTTATATCTTACAAGCTGTCATCCAGATGCAAATGAAGATAATTAAGACTTCCTCGTTAATAATTTTAACAACGTGTCTAATATAAAAGCTTTCAAAATAAAAATGATATAATTACTATTCTACCTTCACAGTTTCTATACGGTCCGACGTGTTCCCGAATAATGTTATGGTATTCCTTAATAGAAACAAATAAAAAAAGTGAGTAGAATTTTTGACGCCGCTAAACTGTCACAATCGAACACAATCATATCAACATATCAATGCCCATTTTCTCCTCTTTAAACATTAAAATCTTTCGATATTCGACCCAGTAACTGGCCGGCCTCGAATTTCATCTTCAACAGAAGGGGTCGGATACAACATCGTTCCAGAAGTGTTTGGCGAACTTCAACTTTCAGAAGATTTGGGGCGCCTCGCCGAAGACCGCTCGGGAGGCCGTGACTTCTGCCCTCGGGCCTAGAGTAACATGTCATGAATCATATTGTATATATTTAGATAGAATAGTCAACCTCGTGCACTTTAACACTTCAAGACTCATTTCAACTCATCCCCCCTAGGAAAGAGAGTTCAGAGACTCAGACGGTCTCTAGCCCTTGTTGACGTTCCTTCATTTTACTGCCTTGATGCCACGTGTTATGATCTTAGTGTTTATTAATTAATATCTGTATATTTCATATCTCCATAGTATGGCATGTGTATATTTTGTAACTTCTTGTAATTGTATATACTGTTATATATATTGATATTGACATGATACATGTTTCATAATCGCCAATCTTAGTCCGGGTGAAGAGTAGTACATCCTGCCAAGCAACGTATACCTTTCGCATATAGGAATAACAATAGAAAAGCTACCTTCACACCACCCTTCTTCAGCCGTTTCTTGAAGCGAGAATTCTGGAGCATGCCCTGGTCGTCAAGGGAATTGCATGAGAAGATGAAAAGGAAGCTGAAGAGGGTGCAATGTTTATTTAATTACCTTCAGTGAAATGTACATCTCTTCTTTTATTTCATTATTTCCTCGATTTCACTTCCCTACATATAATGATGAAAAGTTACATCGAGTCTTATTTGAGAGTATACTGCATGTACATGTTAAAAAATAATAAAATAAATAAATTAATACACGAAAGAATACTTCGCCGAATTGCAAACATAATACTAAAACAACATTGAAAGCCTACTACTACTACTACAACTAAGGTTCTGGTGTCTACTGTTCTAGTTTTATAAAAAAAAGCCAGTACCCTGTTAATATCATCATGTTCTTTCATTGTACGAGTGTAAGTTTAGAGAGCGAATAAGGATGCAAATAAAAAAGAGAGGTGTATTAGTTTATTCCACACACAAATAAACATAAAAAAATAGAGAAAGACGCTCCACAGTATGTATATCATTCACTTAACCTGCCGGTCAACAGAGCGGGAATCTCTTGGTCCTCAGTCTCTTCGAGGCAAAGAATTAAGAACTGTGGAAATCACTATAGAGTGACAAAATAGTCAGTATTTTGTGAGTTAAGGATATAAATTACGAGCAAGGAAGAATTCACATTGTGCAAAATACATATGCATGTGTGTATATATATATATATATATATATATATATATATATATATATATATATATATATATATATACATGTGTATAGATATATGCTTATTTCTTTGGGTTTGTTGTCCGTTTTCTTTTCTGTTCCAAAGAAGAAAGGATTTCTTTGTTTACTTTTTTCTCAGCTGCTTCGCTTCGGAGTTTAAACGACCAAAACTGTTTAAGACTAGCTTTGCTGCACGTGCTTCCCTATTATCATCGTTGTACATAAATAAATATTCCATATTATGTCACTTGTAAATTCATTGTATATATTTATGATTAATGGTGAATCAGATTATCATTTAATGATATAACTAAAAATACAGATAGGTTGATAGATTGATAAACAGAAAGAGGTAAAAGATAAAAAATAATTTTATCCCGGAAAGAAATTATGAATAGGGTGTAACTGAGATTCACTGTAAATATAAAAGCTTTGATATCACGTGACACGTAAAAATCTGATCTCCGCGTTCATGCAACATTTCATACGAAACACAAAGCTCTCTGATGAAAGATATAATAAAGTACAGTAAACGCACAGCTGATATAGGAGCTGAACAGTATGTGTGTGTTTATATATATACATACATACACACACACACACACACATACATACATATATATATATATACATGAATATATATATATATATATTTAAATATTTGTATATATATATATATATATATATATATATATATATATATATATGTAAGTAGATATAAATTATTTGATAAAGAGATATTTACGCGTAATTATATAGGTATACATAACTCACTCTCTCTCTCCTCGTTTGTCTCTAATAATGATTATGATATTAATGATGATAACAGTAAGACGACAAACAAGCTGCTGGTCAAACATTTCTATCAAGTAATGATTATTACATCAAAAGCGACGCGTATTCAGTACAGTTTGAACTGTTAGCTCTAATTGCATCATGCAAATGTTTGCCTTTTAAATTTCCTTTTAGAGTAGCATGCAGAAGGTTAAAGGGTTGAAAAGGAAATATGTATATATTTTTTTTTTAGTTAATTGTTCTTATCACTCTTCCATCGCCGGAAAAGATCTCGTTAGCATGGATGAAGATAAAAATTCAAGATGCAATTAAATGGCATTAAAGGTGCACCCTCACCTGTCACCGGCCATGCGCCCGCTTGTGAGCACACTCATTTCAGTCATCACACCGACAGGAGAATATGCGAGTGAATGCTTTTATTTAAAATGCCACTTATTTACATAGACAGATATACAAACACACTTACCCATACGCGATCAAACAAACGGTCAGAAAAAATGCAAACCTTCCCCTTTTCTCCCCCCCCCCCCCTTTCTCTGTCTCTCACACACACACAAGAATTCCTCGCTATTCTTGCCATCAAATTTGACCACTGATTAATCTTTTGTACGATTTCTCCATAATGAATTGTACTATTAATTAATTCAACAAAGATCAAGCACAGCTGTTGGTCATAGTATCTTTATTTCATATTCTAAGGTGGTTCCAGAGGCATACGAAGACTGCAAAAATACGTATGATTTTCAATATTATACCATGGTTCTGATATTGTTATCTGATTCAGTTACAAACAGTTATTTGGTAAACAGACCGTCACAGAGAAACATTCTTCGTGTTATGATGAACATACTTAATCACAATACTATACCTTTGATTACATGCTGACTAATTTATCCTGATAAACATGATAATACAGACTGTGTTCCTTAAAAGCATGCTGAACCGCGTGTTAAAATGAAATATTTTTAGCATTTGTGTTAGAGAGAATAGCACGTAAGTAAAAACCTCTCTGTATGGTTAAGAGCTATACACTCTGGACTGAGAGAATTCATAGACGTTAAATTAAGCTCAAGACATGAAAAAAAAGTATATTTCCTTTATTTCTGCATATTCATTAACGTTGCTATCTACCAATCTACCTACACGCACACACGCATCCACTCACACACACACACACACGCATACACACACACATCCACACACACACACACACACACACACACACACACACACACACACACACACACACACATACATATATATATAATATATATACATACATACATATATATATATATATATATATATATATATATATATACACACACACATATATATATATGTGTGTGTGTGTGTGTGTGTGTCTGTATAAGTTAGGATCGGACATATATTTTAAACATTTTGATGTATATCTCCACGGTTTCTTTAATTCGCCATGAAATACCAACCTCTAGAGTGGTACATAATAGTACTGATATTATAATTTAATTTGAATATATCAGAATTTAGCGTTAATAACTACGTAAGTAAAATAAAATAATAATAGCTTCCAATAATTCAAACTGCACTGGACCTTGGCTTCCCGCTCAACGACTCCAATTCCTTTGAACCAGCTGGGTCTCGTCGTGAAGCCTCTTTTTGTTTCGTTTTTCAATGGTATTTTGAATATATAAAGTAGTTAGATATACCCTAACGGGTACGGCATCAGTATTTGATAAGGGATTATTCCCATACTCTCTCCCAAGGACTCCAATTCCTTCAAACCTGAATTGACCAGGAACCCATCATCGTTATGCGACGCCCTTTGTCCAGCCTTGCATTCAACCGTCATTTGTTTTTCTTATTCATTTGAGTGAAGGAACAGTGATTTGATCGTGTTGGTCATCGGAGAACAAACATTAATTGATACGAAAGGGAGTAAGAAAGAAATGAGGGAAAAAATGGCAACGAACCGTGAAGGAGAATGAGACAGGGGTGGGGGGGGTGGGATAACTTTCATGATTTCATTATTCGTGACAGTACTCCAATGACAGACAACCAAATCAAATATTGCCAGTGATAACCCCTAGAGTTAAATGTAAAGGAGAAATAAAAAGGGAATAAAAGGGACAAGCAAATAATCCATTTATTTAAGGTTGGTAACTGGGTAGGTAATTTTTTGGTTAGTAAACCCAATTAGGCTAATTGTTCGGTGCTACTTTTTTGTTATTATTACTGTAATATTCGCGCCTTTAAACTAAATAAATGAAGGACAAAGGAACAACCCTTTTCAATTCACTGTCCGCGTGGTGCTCCAAAAACTTTCTTGGTGACATGAATTCGGATCTGACACATGGTGGCATCAACGGTTAAGTAGTTTAATTCAAATCTGAAACACACACACACACACACATCCATATATATAACTCTCTCGGACTCGGAAATGAATTAGCATTACCAGTTACCTCTAGAAGCTCCTGTTCAGCAGTGCAAAACCTGAAGACAAACCACGGC
>BOPN01001881.1:7500-15000 GCA_017312705.2 Penaeus japonicus
ATTGTTATTATTAATCCATTTATTATTATTACTACTACTATTATCATATGATCTTATTATCATTACTAATATGTTATCATCACCATCATCATCCTCATCGTCATTATGATTGCTATCACTATTATTCTACTACTACTACATCTAGCTGTAATACAGAGTATATGCACTCAGTGATATTTAAAATCAATTTTAGAATGAATAATCCTGATAATAATACCCAATATTTTCAGATCAGATAATTGCTTCTTTATTTGATTCTATTATTTTTCTGCTACCAATATAGAGCTCTATTTCATATTTCTATTTCTAATCATATTAGTTACAATCATTTTTACTATTATAATAATCATCACAATTACATTTCTCGTAAGATTCAATAAATCATCTTGCCTTGGTTAATGATCTTTGTTTTATTAATTCATATGTAATACATTGGTATATATAGGATATGTATACAATATCAAATAAATATTTCAGGTACATGTCTGTTTCAATAAAAGTCCTATAAAACAATTTTATTGATTATCATTTATAAAGCAACATCTTGATTTCATCAGGAACATTCCAAGAAATATCTCCACTTGTATCTTCTCCAGTGGGTGACTGCTCTAAACTCCTTAAAGAATAATTCTGTGAAGGCGACGTGTCTACCTCTGATATACGATCCAAGGGAAGTGAAAAGCTTCCATTTCTCCTCAAATTGTTCTCAGAGCTCACATCATTATTTTTCATTGACAAGTCATTGCTGGTATTGTCTAATCTATGACTACTTTTTGCCCTTTTATTTTCACTTTTAGTCTGATCTTCATCCAATTGGTCATAATGAAAACCCTCTTTTATAGACAGCATTTTACCTCTGTTGGTGCTCTTACCTGAGCATCTTGGAGCCAATCTAGACTTCCTGGATGATCTCACACATTCTTGAAGACGGCTGACCTCTTCTTGTATCTTTTTGTCATTTTCTAAACCAGTGCTCGATTTGAAACTCTTGTAGTGAACAGATGATATTCTCCTTCGATGTTTGGAGATGTCAGCAGTGTTCAGTTTCCCTCTGTTTAAAGGTAAGTTGTCTCTGAAAGCCAACTCTGCATTCCTTTTTGGAAGTAGACAGGCATTCAAGGGTGAGCTGTTACCTTGCAAAAGTTTGGAAACCTTCATTTTATTTTTATTTTTACTTTCAACATGTCGAGCAGACTTAGAAACAATTATGCTCTCTAAGTTACATTTCCTATCTTTAATTAGAGCTCTGTGTGTGGACAGTTCTTCCTCATGATCTCTGAGAAGTTTCTCTACTTCTTCCTCTCGTTTCCTCTGAAATTCTTCTCTTAACTGTGCTTTCCTTTTCTCTCTTTCTCTGCTACATTCATGAAGCTGCCTGCTAGTCAGTGTACCACTGTGGAAGCTTGTGGATATTTCTGATGGGTTCTGGTAAGGATATTGTAATGCAATTTAGAAGAAAAGGTGGATATTAACATAAAACAAGTAATATATACCATATTTCATGTTGCTGGGAGAAAGCACCAAGTTTTGAAACATGATGAGCAAGCATTAAGCAATTATGTGATACAATTAATGTCAGTTATTTCTGTATTTATACTTGAACATGAAAATCTAATGCAGACATAGCATCAATGTGAGGAAATCACTATTATGAGTTCTATTTTTGCAAACTTAAATTTTTACCTTGGATGGTATGTTGGTGGTATGGGCATTCTGGACCTGTGAGAGCTTCTTCTTCCGCTGTTCCCTCATCCATCGCCTGACATTTTCACTTCTCTTGAGTACTCCTGCTTCAGTGGTTAATGCTGGCAAATTTTGTTTCTTATCACTATACTGTGGTGAGTTATACTCAATGCTGGATTCAGATCTGAAAAGATGAGAAATGTAATAAGCAGAACTATGTGTAGAAATTTGCTGTCATACATTTTTTTAGACCTATTCTTCCAAATGCTATCTAATACATTCCATGTTAATCATACATTATCTACATTATCTCAAGCAGCAAAAAGCCCTCACCTGAGACTAGTGAGATCAAGATGTAGCACTGGTGAGCTCTTCAGTGATTGTTGATTGGCAAACTTGCCGCCATCTTCTTTAGAACACCTGCTATTGATATTTCTTCTGTCAAATGACTTATCACAATTGGACTGTGAAAGGTTCAATTGTGTATCATTTTGAGTGTAGGATTCACACAGGGGCTGGGAAGTGTTGGAAGGAGATGCTTTATGAAGTCCTTCCTCAAACCCTGTGTACTTCATAATATCATCTATAACATCAAACCTTAAATCCTTTGGTTGGATACCTTCAATATACTTAACTAATATGTCACTGTTGCCAGTCTTATGGAACAATGACTTCATACTTTGCCATTCATGACTTTCACTTCTAATGGATTCTCCAGATGTACTGTTTACACTGATCTTGTTAGGCCTTGATGCATTTTTATCACCACCACGAGTAGATGCCTGCTGTTTCTGACTCTCCAACTCCCCTGCCACTTGCACTAATGCATTTATCTTGGACATGAATTGCCTAGATTCCTGAAGTCCTTTCACTGTTTCTTCTGCTTCTCTTTCTAAGGCTTGGATGGCCTTCATGTGATCTTCCTTTCCTGACAAAATCCCTTCTGGAATATTGTCCTCCTTGACCACTTGTGTGCTGCATCTACACAAATCCCCAAAGGTTATCTTTCCTTCAGAAAAAGCCTTTACAAGATTGTTCATTGTCATATCTTCCTTGCCCGAATTAAATACAACCTGTACCTTATCTTCATATGGTATATGAACTTCTTGTTCTTTATCTTCAGATTTATGACTAGTTTTGTTTTCCTGTAATGGAAACACTGTTTCTTTTTTTTTTATAAAATCACTTTGGTTATTTATAAGGTCTGGTCTAACCCTAGACTGTGAAATTTCTCTTCCTCCACATACATCTGCAGAAGTCACTTCATAATGTGATTTGGGATTTTCAACATTTACATCATTAATTATGTCTTCAAATAATCTTTGGCAGTTGTTCTCAAGACTCTTGGAATCTGATTTTTTTGTTTCATCTAAGTGCTTGCTATCACTTATTCTACTTTTTATCTCTGAATCCTTTTCATTTACTGGCTTGTCCATTTTGTTCAATTCTTCACCATAGATAGTTTCATTTAGTTTATCACCCATTGCATCCAAACGTACTTGTACAATTTTGCATGGAATATCAACCTGTGTTAATACATTGGTTAACTCTGTTCTGCTGGGCTGATGGCAAAACCTATCTGCATCCACAATAGAATGATTGAGTGAGAAGGCCATCTGACTAGGCTTTCCTGGAGGTGCTGCATGGAGGGATACTGTAGAGTTTGCAGGAGGAGATGCTGGGGGGCCCATGCAGGAATCATCTGTCTGTTGAAGTGATACTGCTGCAATATGGTCTGTCTGAGTCTGAAAAGGAGAAGTTTACATCAGATCTTTTAAAGACCTAAAAGCAAAATAAGGGACTGGCATTTCTGATTCTGACAGTATTTACTTTTTAATAAATTATTTACTCTGTTGCCTTATATTCTAAAACAATATTATTGGGTGCAAACAGTTATCAACAGATGGCAATAGAATGTCCATATTATAGATTGGGAACCGACAAATTTGAAAGGTACATTTTGTTCATGAAAGTCACATTCTATGCTACTATTTATATCAATAATATCATAAATGCTTCTATAATATTCATGGTATTCTGTACTTACTTTGCACAGTTTACAGCTAAAATACAACCATTAAATATAACAGGAGACAGAAAACAGCAGAATGGCCTAGTCAACTATCCATCTGTAGTTGCTATTTTACACTAAAAAACAAGGTCACAAGGCTATCATGTGCCATATTGACTACAAAATATAATGATGGCCAGTAAAAGCTGGAGATGTTATTGGATGGAACTGGAGGTTGATGAAGAAAAAAGTGACTACCACAGTTAGACAAGCTAATGTGCCATTCATGCAAAATCATCTCACTGAATATATAGAGATTTTGTTGTCTATTGAATCCTAAGCACAAATACTATTTTCTAAATGCTATTCATGAAATATGGTACTATACTAACTTGCACATTCTTTCCTTCATTTGCAACAGAGCAGGGGATTCTAATTGTTTTTTCTGCCATGTCAGAATCCTTCACTCTAACTGCTACATCCTTCTGTGCCCTTGTTTCTATAAGGGCTGACTTTTTCTGATTCTGGCCTGCAGGCATAAGGTCATTATTTGAACTAACTTTGTCTTGATCATATTCTGGCAATCTGGCAACTTCATCTGACCTTTTCTGACTAGGAATAGTTTCCAAGGTTTGATCACTTTCTTTCGGTAGCATGATAACTTCAACCTCTTTTCCCTGATTTTCAACTGTTACAGAAGTTCCAATCTTTTCATCAATCTCTGAGTGATGGGAAATTTCTCCTGAAGTCTGCTCAGCATCACTAGGTAATACCAGGGCCATCTCTCTTGTGATATCACCTTTAACCTTTTGTAAATCTACAGTTTGAGTTTCTGTACTGTTTACACATGACTGAGTGGTAATGTGCTGGCATGCTTTGTCTACTCTCTGTATCGTGGGAAAATGGAGTATGGCTTTCTGCTCCATCTCATGCTCTTGATCAGCTGTCAAAATTCTAGGCTTCTCTGGTTCAAAGCTGGCAGGAGACTCTGAGACTTTCCAATTCAAAGATTTATTGTCACTGAATAAATTGGCCTCTTCTTTGTTCATTTTATCAAGTGCATCATTAGCCTTTCTTATGTTCTTTACAGCATGTATATCTAGTAAACCAAGGTTTTTTACTTTGGTTCCTCTGCTTAACATTGGCTTCTCTATAGACTTTTTATTATGAAGTATCTTGAACTTTGTAAGCTTATCATCTTCCATATTTCTGTCTGCAAAAGTAAAAACTTGTTGAGGATCTAAAAGCTTCAGGGACTTCTCCTGAGCTGACCTAAGACATGAGGTATAAGTGGGAATTGCTAATAAAGTCATTCTATCCTTAAAAACACTGCTTGGGGTCTCAGTGTCAAATTTCAATATTTTTGTTCTTTTCATATGACCACCAGAATTTTCTGACTTATGCTCACTGGCTTTTGTTATCAGTTTCTTGTTTTCTGGCAAATATTTCTTCTGAATAAACTGATAAGGTATTTCCTTTAACTTGAATGGTTTGTATCTTTCTGTGGCTGCCTCACTGTGTTCACTGGCAATTGACACTGGTAGTGTCAATAGTTTAAAGGCCTGGCCACTATTACCTTTTTGCTTAGGAATAAAATCCACTTCTCTCCTACTCACTTTCTGCCTGTTGCTTGCAATATCTGTATACATGGGTTTGACCTGAATTGGGACTGTTCTATTATCTGGCTGCTTGGATTGATCTAAATTAAGTTTAGCTGGACCATTAAGTGTTACAGTTGTATTCATTCTCCTGTTTTCATATGAGGTCATATGGCTTTTAAACTTTCCCACTTCATTTTTCTTCTCAAAACTGGAAGCACACTGAATATCTTCCTCCAAGTCTGAAGCATGGAGTGATTCTGGTAGAGTGACATCATCCAGAGTATTGTCATTTTGATAGACCAGGGAATTCGAGAGACATGTGTTACCTTCCTCATCATCATTATTAAGATCAGATAAGCTTAGCACTTTGCTGTCTTGAAGAGTGCTAAATTGCATGATCTTTGGTAGGCCATGAAAATGGGGATCCAAGACCTCAGAAGGAGTCTCTACTGGTGTGAGGCTCTTCTTCTTGCAGACAGCTACAGTGGAGATTTCCTGTTGCTTCATCACAGTCTCCTGTCCTTTAGCCTCAATGACTAGTCTAGGGGCTGATGTTTTTGTGGACATTCTAGATTTTGGCCTGAAAGGTTTCCATGAATTATCAGATAGAGGGACTGAATACTGTGTAGAAACATCTATTAATTCATGGTCTGCTAAATGATCAGAAAGTAATGGTTTTGCTTTTGTTAAATCATATTCTTTGAGGTCTGCTCCTTTTTTATCAACTAAATCTGATTCATCCTTGTGTGCTTCACTGCTCACACGTATTACCTCCATTATTTCATAATTCTCAAGTATTTTCAGTTTCTTCTTTATTGGTCCAGCAACAGCACCAAGAGGTGGACTAACTACAGGCTGTAATGCACAATTATCATCCTGGAAACTGACTACTTCCTGGCATTGCTTGTCATCTAGTATGTCTTCCTCCTCTTGCTCCATTTTTGCACCATCTGCCTCATTCACTTTGAGTTCAGTCTTGTTATTTTCATTAAGAATCCCTCCATCCAGCATTTTGTTGACTACATTGCCTTGCATTTCAACCTCTTTCTCTTCAGAACAGTCTCTACTCAAACCTGTATCAAGCACATCTCTTATCTCTTTGCTCATATCACTTTCATTTGTGACTGTCACTGGTATTAGTGAAGAACATTTCCTCTCCTTTTTCATATTCTTCTCTGAATTCACTGCATGATCTTCATACAGATTTTCAACTACAGTCTGCCCTGGCATTATATTTGATTTAATAGTAGACAGTGCTCCATCTACTGTAGACTTTTTCTCTTTTGTTTTCAGAGGTTTCTTTGCCATGGATTTAGGGTTTGTAACTGGAAATGATTGGGTTTCTGTGATGAAATCCCAGACAAATGCTAATATGATATCTTGTAAACTAAGATCAACTTTTTTAAAAACTGAGTGCTCTCCATCCTTGAGAACTGCACCTGAAAGGCAGAACTTCCTTTCTCTGCTCAGTATCCATTGCAGTAAACAAATTGTATTAAGAAATTCTTTATCCTTAATGTTGAGTACCAAGTGTTCATATAGCATCAAAAATTGTTTTAGAGGAATTTCTTTTGCTAAAAATTCTTGGGGGAATCCAGAACTGTTGGTATTTCTATCCTTTCTTTCAAGAGAATTTACAGAATGACTTCTCTTGATTAAAGAAACATTTTGTCCTTTCTTATGCAAAGATAATGAATGGTGTCTTCTTCTCTGTGATCTGCTCTGTCTTGAATGAGAGGATTTCTTGTGTGCTTTCTGGGGGGATGTACTTCCCACTGAATTCCTTGAGAAGGAATCATAGCGGATCCTCGCTGCTTTGCTCGGGTCTAGTGAAAGACTGCGAGTTCTAAACAAGTCTTGTGCTTCGTCCTTTGCTTTTGTCATTAGGGTTGTTCCTGTATCTTTTTGCCACATACCTAAATTTCTAAAGAATCCCTTCTTCTCACTGAAATCCTTTGTCATTGTTTCATCCAGAACCTCAAACTCTATACAGTTCTGATTCACTTCTGTATATTCTCTCCCAGCTGAAAATTTTCTCAGATTCTCAGCCTGGAGTTCTCTTTTTTTTATAAGTTCTCCAAATTCTGGAAGTTTTGGGATCTGGGTGACATGTTGCGGAAAATTTTCAGTATCTTTTCTGAAGGTCATGTTGGCATAGAGGGACAATAGTTTTCTGAATTCATCACTTGGGGACTCAAGGAGGAT
>BOPN01001881.1:28134-47370 GCA_017312705.2 Penaeus japonicus
TATATATATATATATATATTTATATATATATATGTATATATATACACACACAGTGTATTTACTGTTAACAAAATTTATTAAATAATGATTTCTTCAGTCTCTACATTACTCTTTAATGTTTACTGCATCTACCAGTTTCATTCCCTTCTAATGTTTACATCACACTTACCCTGATAAAACTATGAAATAGCTGCAACATTTTTAGGACTTGAGCCTGGTGTTCACTCTGATCATCATTGGCTGAAGCCTGCATCAAATTTCTGACTAGTTTAACCACAAGGCTGGCAATATTCCTGGCTCTCTCTTGCCATTCTTGCAACTGTGGCTTTTTGTGAGTCAGCGTGATGGTCCAGGCAGCTAGCAGAGGATCCACAACACTCCTGATCTGTAATGTCAAGAAATTATAGCATTTTGTTGCTTCTCTCTCTCATGTGAAAATAAATAGTGTGGATAGATAAATGCATATACATCAACTTCATTAGTGTACCAGATAAGAGACTGCACTGACATATGTTGTTGCACCCATGGCCAAACCATAATATGACATTCTTGTTTCACTACAATTAAAGAGAAAGGAATTTATTAGCCTTACCAACTGTTCTCCTTCTGTGAAAGGCACTGTCTCTTGTGTTTCCCTTTCACTGAGTGGTATATTTTCAGCTTCCCACAATTTTACCTGTAATTAAGCAAGAACATGCTTGTAAAATGGCGAGCAATAAGAGATGATGTTTTCCTGCTGGAATTTCAACAAATATAAATTCACCAAAATAAGAAAAATTAGGCACCTTTAACCCATTGTGGATGGGGATAGATTTGCTTACCCAGTCTCTAGATTGAGTTTTATTTTAGAGCAAGGCAGCTTCACGCAACATACCTTGACGTTTCCCACTCTCTTCTTGTCAGTCATTGTAAAACTGGAGTAATTTTTGAGTTTTAATTTTTGTGTGTTTTACTGAATTTAGAGACCTTTATCTGTCATATCAAGGGTCTGTCAATACTGCAGTTGACTAAAATTATAGTTAAGGGACCATATCAGCTCATTATTGTCTTTATACTCAGTGTGATAGAACTATTGGTGTTTTATGGCAGGACAAAAAACAACTTTATTTTTATCTTTCTTCAACAAATATAATTTTTACCTCTGTTGTAATTTCATAATCTTAAAGTTATTCATGTAAATAAAAAAAACAAGTACAAAATATAAATAATATAATGTTACGCCGGCTGCCTCGTCTATCTGCCACCAACACGAGGCAGGCTAGGCAGACGGCGTGCTAACCACAGGGTCGTGAACACAGAACAGCTCCAAGAGGCACCGAACACCACAGCGTCCCAGAACACCACGAGGGGACACACCACATGGCGAGACAGGGCACGAGATAAACACACTCTAAAACATCTATCCTTTATTTACACTAGTTATTTACCCGTACACTTTTCTATAGGCACAATACAGGGGGGAAAGCAGCACATCACACTGCACTATACAGCTTATAATAGGGCAACACAAAGTATATCAGGTCACAAGGGGCACAGGCGAGGTCTTCCCAGGGGCAGCACCTAACTGCGTCTGTCCTGGCCTTGATCCTCCGCTGTTCCTGCCCGGACATTGCGTCATGTTTGTCCAGCTTACATCATTTTATTATTTACACGTGTTTCGCACAGAGACAGAGACACACTGGCGTAGCAATAAGATAATAAATAGAAAAAAATATATATAGAAAAAAAAGGGGAGGTTCAGTGAGAGAGAAAGTCAGGCTGCAGAGTGCCAGGCCTCAAAGCAACCATAGATGCACAGACCAACAAGACAATCTGAACACCTGGCCAGTGCAGGCAAATAGCCAGAGGTGTTAGGCTTATGCATTTGAAATATCCAGGTGTTTCAACCATTTAGAGCCAAAACAGCCCCGTTGTTAACGCATTAGCCCAAATCCTCCGGGTAGGCGAACCCTGGCGCGTGGTACATTTCCGGGAGGCTACCGCGTAGGCCTAAAACTCGTATTCCACTGTTGTCAATGGGGTTCTCAGACCAGTAAAATCTGTCGGTGGGTCTAGGCTGAATTCCTATGAGAAGACACAGAGCTATTTATCTCTGCAACTCCTCCATGGTGGTGCCTTCCTAGGCTTTCATATGAGTGGATGGGTTGGGTGGGTGCTGCCAAGCATAGAGGTTCATTTCCGCCTCCATTGTCTCCCGTAGCTCAGGGGGAAAGAGGCAGTCAAAGATTTCCTTGGCCGTTGAGTCCTCCTTAAGGCCAAGTTCCTCCGCTAAAGCCGTGGCGACACAGAGTTCTCCTCCTTGTACTACCCTTCCCATCCCTGCGACTCGGGGGCGTTGCAGGCGGCGTAGCAGCAGGCGACCACCGACAAAGGCTCATCAGAGTCAATGGAGGTGTCATAGGCCAAAACGTCAAGAGTGACTTCTTCCCAGTCCAGCTCATTAAAACTGCAGTCACTATTTACTGCATCATTCCCTTCGTCAAAGTAGTTAGGATCATCTAATTCATCCTCATCCTCCCAGACGGAATCTCCAAACAAGGGAACGGAAGGTGCTGGAGCGACGACGGGTTCGTCTTCATCCCCATCCTCCCAGTTGGAATCTCCAAACAAGGGAACAAAAGGTGCTGGAGCGACGATGGGTTCATATGGGTTCGTACGAAGTCAATGGTCGAGGCTCACCCACGTCTGTGAAAGACATGAAGCCCTCATGGGTGTGGACTCTCCTCGAGGCAGTTGGTGGTAAAAGATCACTTCTGTGCCCAGATGGTCAGTCGGCAGAGTAGCAAGAAGCTCAAGTGCGTGTTGCGGCAAGAATGCGTGGCATGTTCAATGAACAGAGGTCAGGCTAAGAGTGATTTTAGTCAAAAGGTAATGTCATAGGTCACCTCATCACCGTCATATTTTTAACCGGCCTCGTTTGTATAATTGCACCTGGCCTTGTTTCCAGAAGAATGATTGTTATGGGGGAGGAGCAATGAACGAATCAAGAACCAAGAACGAATCTCCGTCACCTTCGTAGCTGACTACGTTTGTGAAAATGGCAAAAATGACTTAGTAACATTGTTCGTATATTTGTCTTGCATAATAGTCTTCATATTTTTTCTAATTATCTTTATAAGACAATACAGTCTCCTTATATTGGATTCTCCAAAACTGAATAAAAAAGTAAAACATTATTGAAACGTGATGAAAAAGGCTGTAGACTTGGTGTTTTCTTTTATAAAAATTAGTGAATAAATGTAAAATGCGAAAGAATAATTTTAAGTCTGGCTGAGAATGATTTCAGTCATCAGGTAAGTTTATAGATCAACTCATCACCACCACCTTTTTAGTTGACCTCATTTGCATTATTATCATCCGGCCTCATTTCCAGAACAAGGTGGGGGGGTGGAAGGGGTGGATGGAGGGAAGGGGGGGACGGAGGGAAGTGTGAGGGGGGATGGGGATCTCAAGACTAATCACTGTCAGTTTCGTAGCTGGCTTCGTTAGTCGCCACTTTATATAACGACTGGAACACTGGCAAGGAAAGTACCGTCTTCATTGCACATCATCCGGAACTTTTGGGTTAAACATCCAACTACTCCAAATAAAATAAAATAAAAGGACTCCTCTGAGGCACCCAATACCTATCTCTGGTATTTTTTAATGTAAAAACATCTAGATCATCTAGTAAACATTCTACTTCCAAAATTGTTGTTTGAGAAAGAGTACATATAAATATAAACAGATATATGACTATTGCCAAACAAAGAAACAAACAAATACACACAAATGTAGAAGTTTCAGCTTAGTGACAAAATGAAAATAAACAATCATTATTAAACTTATATTATCTATTCTTTATATCTGTACACAAATAGCAGCTTTAGTTCAGTTCAATGAGATTTGTAAAGATAATCTACAGTCCATACTGTTTCAGTTATTCAGATGTGTCTTATCTGATTGTGGTGGTCAGTGGTCCTTGTCTGAAGAAATATGCATGTTGGCACTCCTGGAGGTAGTACAACAAGGTGGCATCCATTGGCCACACTGATCACAAAAATGTTTTGATCAATACCAATGATGTCTTCAATCTATCATGCAAAGAGGTAGCCTAGTTTAACCCACTGCAGAGGCTCATTCATACATTAGAGTTCTGAAAATCTTTTCCATTTTTTTCTTTTTGTCATATTTGGAGATTAACCCATTGCAGATGGGGATAAATTTGCTTGCCCAGCCTCCAGGATAGGTTTTATTTTAGAGAGAGACCGCTTGAAGCAATATAATTTGAAGCATCCCAATCTCTTTCAGTCATTCATTGTAAAACTAGAGCGGTTTTTGTGTTTTATTTTTTGTGTTTTATTGAGTTTAGAGACTTATATGTGCCATATGACAGGCTCTATCAGTGCTGCAGTTGACTAAAATTGTAGTATATTATCCATATTAGCTCATTATTTTCTTTATACTCAATGTGATAGAAGTATTGTTGTTTTATGGGAGGACAAAAGGCAACTTTATTTTTTCGTATTTTTGTGCTCTCATGAACGAATACGAAATATATAACCACCTACAATGAAGATAACATGAAGAGGTAGGGAAGAGGAATGAAACCTGTGCTTGTGACTGTGAGTGCCACAGTGAAAGGCATCCATATTGGCACAGGAGCACATTTTAGACACTGGGTATGGATTGAGTCACCTTCCTCTTCTCCTTCTGTCTGCACATCCTTCATCGGCGGTACTTTAGAGCAAGGGTTCATCAACTTAGTGTGTGCCATCGCTCTATAGAGACAGTGCTTGCTAGAGACCATGGATGGGTGCCATTCAAGGCTCTCTCACCTGCTGGTGCTAGGAAAAAGTGGTGCCATCTAGGTTTTGGACGTTAAGCTAGCACGATATTACGGTAATTATAGTAATTATGACCGCAGACGCCATCATCACTTATTCCTTTTTCATAGCAAAATAAAATAGCACAGTGATCCAAAATCCCAGAACGTCATGTACGTCATGACGCCCGTCGTCAGGCCAAAGCTCCTACGTCATGACACCCGTACGCAATGGGTTAATAGCAGTTACTGATATGGTGATCACAGTTTAGGCAAATAATTCCTGTAGTTTAGTCTTTTAGTGTCCATAAAGGAAGAATATACACTGTACACTCAGTGTAACATCACAATTATGAATTTATGGAAGAAGAGGTATGAAGTTTGGCAAAACAATTTCTTCATTGCAACAAAGAAGAATTAAATAATTTACAACTATAAACGCTCCTCCTTCTCACTCCTAGTGCCACACAGTAAAGGGCCAAATTAGCTGTTGCACCTTACTTGACTCACATATGGTGAAAAACACTCAAGGCATCAATGTGTTGCCCCCATCCTCAATGGGTTCATCTATGAAGACTGATTTTGGCCCTTCTTCAGCAAAGAAGCTTCTTTTCAGGGTCAATGGAGATATGATAAATTTTCATATAGGCAAAATCTCCTCTTAGTCCAATATAAGCCTTGCTGTTTATA
Organism: Penaeus japonicus; assembly: GCA_017312705.2. Lineage (NCBI taxonomy): Eukaryota > Metazoa > Arthropoda > Malacostraca > Decapoda > Penaeidae > Penaeus > Penaeus japonicus. The sequence continues at coordinate 33,629 of BOPN01001881.1, forward strand.
CCTTTTACATAAAATATCGCCAAAATCGCTTATCCAAATAAAGCTATTCAATTATTACCAAGCCTTTAGACTTGACAGATATTTTCAAATACTGATGGAAGACATAGTGCCACACTTAGGATTCACATCTGAATAAATGGCATAGGAAAATTTAGAGTTTTTACATAAGGCACAACTCACATAGTGATCGGAATGTGGGTCTCTAGCTAAAATTAGTGAATATCACTGATAAAGCTGAATAGAAATGCTATGTGAGTAAACACAAAAAGAAAAGAAAAGAAGAAAAAACTTTGTGTATTATAAACACAGAATGATAGCCCCTTTACCTCATATTTGCTAGGATTTGCCAGACCAGACTCATTCTGGGTCAAATCAGCTACAGATCTTGCCAGTCTCCAAGTACTGCAGTGAATGTAGGCATAGTCATGTGTGAGAGCTGAGTTGCTGAGGATGTAAAGTGCATGGTTGGCAGATACTAACAGCTGATCTACAAGATCTGCATCCCTGAAAAGAAAAGATTCGAAAATAACTTCTCATGCTGAGAACCCTCAGGTAAAACTTGATTATAATCAAATTACAATGTGCAACTTTGTAATATAATATGCTTCCATGGGAATTCATGGGACTCCATTTAGTCAAATCACTTATTCTACTCTTTCACATCATAATCAAATTAATTCTTAGCTATATTTGCCTACTCAAATGAGTTTTGAATTATCATTTTCAACCATAATACAAAAGCCCTTGTAGTTCCTGTTTCAAATTCACTTGTTTACAATGAAGCCAGTAACTAGGCAGAATCATCTTCAATGTGTGGAAATTTACTATCTTTGAAAACATCATCCTTTCTATCTAGTGTCAAATAGTGTTTGAATACCTAAAATCATGAAAATCACATAAAGCAGACCTAGTCTCAAACCTTTCCTCTGTCAATCTCTCAAGTGAATAATTCAACAAGCTCTTACCTTCTTCCATTATCTGGGAGTGCTAACACTGAAGCTCGGACGGATGATGACAGAAGAAGTTGGTCTTTCTTGGGGTGGAAAGATACATGGAAGCTCAGATTGGGAAGTTCCTTTGCCTCCACAGCACCACTGTTTTCCCATATGTAAAGAATTGTGTATTTATAAAGGCTGAAATTAATTCTAGGAAGGTTCTGATTAGTTAGTGAAGCTGAAGTTCGGAAATCAATATCTTGTAGGTGAAATGTGACCAATCTTGCTCTAGTATCTTTATCCAAATAGTATTAAAACAAAATCATGTGAGTCATATAACAGCATACATTTATGGAATGAAACTTAGATCCAATCAACAGTCATGACAATAATCTCTAAAATGTAATAATATATATCATAGAAAAGAAGAAAATGAGAAAGGAGAATGGGAGAAACAAATAACCAAACAAAGAGTAACAAATAAACAAACAAAGAACAAAAAATATGAGCAAAAATTTAATCCATTGTGAACTGGTGGCAACATACACATGCCAAACAAGATTTTAGCTTGAAAACACGGCAACACATAGGTGCCAATAGTTGTCATGACACATTTGAGACTGGGGGAGAGTGGATCACTGTATTCCTCTATTATACTATGAGTAATAACTATATCTTGTGACTGAAGATGCAATTACAATTACTATAACCACCCCCCCCTATTTAGGTTTCATCTAAAATCCCAAACACAGATGGCACCAGTCCCTTCATGCACCAGTAGGAAAAAAAGTCTAGAATGGTACCCTTCCATAGTCTCCACCAAGCACTATCTTAGAGAGCGATGACAAACAGCAAGACATCAACTTCTGGCTTTACAGTACCAATAATGCAGGATGTGCAGGTAGAATGAAAAGAGGAAGTTGATCTAGTGCATCATTTGCAACCCTGTGCCAATATGGCACTTTGTGATGTGGCACTTGTAGTTATAAGCATAGGTCTCCTTTCTCTTTCTTATTTCTTCATTCATTTTCGTACTTGTTAACCCGTTAATAGGTAACACGATATCAGGTCATGTGGTGGCAGTACCTGCCGCTAGAGACAAGGTATTTTGTCGTGTCTTTCCATATGGCCGGTGCACCAAGTGATCGGGTGAGTAGTGGTTGGCAGTCACCAAAGCGGGCTAATAGCCCAAGGTATTAGGCTTATGTACTTGAAATATCCCATTGTTTAGACCATCTGGAGCCAAAACTGCCCCGCTGGCAGCGGGTTAACAAAAGTATATAAATATGAAAAAAAATAATTTGCCTTGTGTCCTCTCATAATACCGTAATACTTCTATCACATTGAATATAAATAATTAGCTGATAAGGACCCTGTACTACAATTCTAGTTTACTACAAGAATGATAAACACTGTCAAATGGAACATGTAAGTCTCACAAGATAGCAAACACCAAAAAATTACAAACACAAGTATGACAAGTATGATAAAACCTATCTTGGGTGCCATGCAGGTGGCACTAGTACAAACCCTGGGGACCACTCAAGGCAATATCTATCCCCATTTGCAATGGGTTAAAAGACAATATCTAGTATAGCAGCAAATATATGCCACCAGTCTACAATCCATTACTTTCTTAGTGCCAAGAATCAGAATCAGCAATCCTACACAGATAAACATGAATGAAATTCCATCCTAAAAAGCAAGTACAAGACACTGACACTCACTCCTTCTGGCAGGACGTAGCATTGGTGTGCACTGGCAAAAACTCTGAGGGATGGAGCTGCACTGGGAGCTCAAGGCAGGAAACTGTTAGAAGAGATCCCATCCGTGTTGCCAGGAAAACGCAGCCTGACCTCAAGCATCCAACGAGGTATGTGTTGTCACGTGACCAGGCAAGATCACTCACCCAGTGTGAGCTAAATATGTAAGGGTCAAAATATATTACAATTATTTGAGGAACTGAGAGAGAAAGTGAATATTTGTATTTGTGCACCAGAAGTAGCAAAAAACATATATCTTTATATCCTTCTGAAAAATTGTGCAAAATGACACTAACCTTGTTGTAGAAGATGTTAAATGTCCCTTGATCTTTCCCACAGGTATCACCAAAGATGTCTTACAAAGTGGGTGCAGATAAACCAGTTTTGAAATGGGAAATTTTGATGAATTAACAGCTATACACATTAAGCTCTGGTTATGTGCATATCTGAAACAAACAAAAAAACAGAAGTAGTCTTATTTCAATCCATTGAATGCTTAATTGACTCTATATAAAAAATACATCTATTTATATCATTGTCAATATAATTATAGTGTACAGCTAATGGCCTAAATACTCTAACAATAACTGCTATCAATTATTTTCTTTGGAACCAAACTTTGAAATGATGTAGATTATAACCATATACAATGCTGAAATGAAACACAGCCATAATAAATGAGGCATGAAAATGATTTTGTTTTGCTGATTTATTAGGGCTATATCCAGTAGTGAGATTCAAAAAATTTAAGAACAGGTTCTCTCACTGCCAGAGTCTCCAGCAACAAACCATGCTGGCTGGCCCATTATAAACACAAAGATTGATCTTTGGGTTGCCACATGCTATTGTCTAGCAAGTGAAATTATTAATAAAGAAAAGCTTTAACTTTTATAAAAATGTCATAATAATCTTAAAAACATAATTAACCCCTTGGACACGAAGACGCATAGACTACGTCTTCGCAGTGCTCGTAACATATCTGAGGATGCACATACTGCGTCATGGCTTAGTTGTGTTTGTATTAAGTTTTCTTTCTTCCAGATACTGTACAAGATCTTTCAGAATAGAGGTTGTATATGATACAAAGGCTTACTTGACTTTGCTTATTCTTACATAAGAGTTGGATTCACTTATACCAAGGGAGGTAACAATGCACCCTGCTAGCAATAATTTTATTATTTCTTTATAGAACATTATGTAAAAATATAAAACTTATTATGATTAGTTTACCATACTACTTCAACCATTTTCTTTTTTCATCTGAGTGAGGCCTCTCACAAAAGTCCCTCTTTCCACCCTCCTCTCAGCCCATGTAAATAACTTGTCACATGTACATGGGGGAAGAGGTTAACTATGCATATTTTGATTTGAAGTACATAATGATAATGTCAAGGTTTCGGCTAAAAAAGTGTTATATTCAATAGCGATGTTTAAAAATTGGTGCGAGCCGGCGGCCCGGATTCGGCAGGTGGGGGGGGTCTACTGCCCGGAGTGAAGGGGTTAAAACTGTCTGTGTATGTGTATACATGTACTTTAGACAATGTTAGGCCTTTATCAGTGTCAGTTTGCTCTTTCATGAGCAAACTCTCCCCGAGTAACATTCTAGAATGTCAAATCTCCCCCTCAAAATGTATGTTTTACATTGTCACATATGAACATAATCATAGGAGTTCATATTGTATAAACCCATTTTCATTCACTTGTGAAAATAATGTAAACAAATACAAAAACCTCTGATTATCACCCGCCTGAAGCAGATGGGGGAGATCTCGTACTTACTCACTGCATGTGCTTGCTATCTAGCCAGAGGTAGTGGCATTAAGCAAATATAAGCCCTGACATGAATGGGTTAAAGAAAAATTATGATATATTCCCCTTGAATCTAAGCAGTAAATAATTCATAGCACTAAATCTCTACATGTCTTCTAGTCCACAGTAAGGAACTAAATTAACCCTCTCAGGATGGGTGGTACACTACGGTATCGCTCACTCAAGGGCCTGGTTGCCGGGTGGCACCATATGGTGCCAGTCATTTAATTGATTTAGGCCTAAGCGTTCGAAAGCCCCGGCAATGTGACATGCAAGGCTGGAACGCCCCCGTTGTGAGTGGGTTAACTAAATCACCAAGGTGATCATACAAAATCAGGTGGCTTGGAAGGCTCTTGCACTGAACAGCACACAAAATCAATGTGACGTGCATGAAACTGGATGTAACTTAGACTTTGGATAATGGTTATTCTACCTACCTAATTTACATTTTTTCCTTTCTACACTTACCTGGAAACTAGTAATCCATCCCTTTGAAAAATATCCTCTTCTATTCCAATTTTCTTGAATGCAACGGAGAGAGTGTTCCAAAAGGCAGCACTAGCACTGGCAGGGGTGCTAGATGCAGAGACCCTGCCCCACTGAAGGGTGAGTGTTGTTGCAATGAGGGAAGCTCCATCAAGGAAGCTAAATGTGACATGGCAACATTTTCTGAGAGGCTGAGAATAAAAAAGAAAGAAGAAATCCTTGACTCCTATCTTATAAGTATTATGTGAAAGAGAGATAGATATGTATGTGTGTATATATATATATATATATATATATAGAGAGAGAGAGAGAGAGAGAGAGAGAGAGAGAGAGAGAGAGAGAGAGAGAGAGAGAGAGAGAGAGAGAGAGAGAGAGAGAGAGAGAGAGAGAGAGAGAGAGAGAAGCAGAGAGAGAGAGAGAGAGAGAGAGAGAGAGAGAGAGAGAGAGAGAGAGAGAGAGAGAGAGAGAGAGAGAGAGAGAGAGAGAGAGAGAGAGAAAGGCAGAGAGGCGAGAGAGACTTCCACATAATAAAACAGAAAAAAATCGACAGACACAGAAGCACATCTAAATGTATTTAGAGCGAGAAAAAGAGGAGGAAAAGTAAGAAACAGAAGGAGGAATAGGAAGAGAAAAAAGAAAAGTACAGAAAATGGATAAGAAAAGGAAGACGAAACAGGAAACAACGGACAAGAATTATAACATCAAACAGAAGAAGGAAAAGAAGAGGGAAGAGGAAACGGAGGGAGGGAGGGAGGGAGAGCGAGAGAGAGAGAGAGAGAAAGAGAGAAAAAGAGAGAAAAAGAGAGAAAAAGAGAGAAAAAGAGAGAAAAAGAGAGAGAGAGGTAAAGACAAACAGACAGAGAAGGAATAAATGGCGGAGGAGAAAGAGAAGAAATAGAAAGAGGGAAAAAAAGAACCATGAAAATAAAAAGATAAAGGGGAAGGAGGAGGAGGAGGAGGAGGGGGAGGAGTGAGGTAGCGAGAGATAAGCGAATGGCCAGGCAAACACGCAAAAAAAAAAGAAAAGAAGAGAAGAGAAGAGAATTGAGGAGAGGGAAAGAGGGGAGAAGGGAAGAGAATAGAATAGAAGAGAAGACAGAGATACAAACAGAGGTGTGCGTGTGTGTGTGTGTGTAAAAGAGAGAGAGAGAGAGAGAGAGAGAGAGAGAGAAAGAGATAGAGAAAGAGATAGAGATAGAGATAGAGATAGATAGAGGGGGAGGGGGAGAGAGAGAGGGAGAGGGAGAGGGAGGGAGAGGGAGAGGGAGAGGGAGAGGGAGAGGGAGAGGGAAAGGGAGAGGGAGAGGGAGAGAGAGAGAAAAATTGTGTCCAGGATCAATTTTCCTTTTGCAATAGCCACGGCTTATCTGTCTAACAGTGATGATGAATTTATACTTCATATTAATGATCAAGTTATCTTAAATCTTAATTAAACAGAGTGAATAGTTAGGACATGGCAAAGAAATAGAAAATATCTTTCATACCAAGGAAAAGGGAACAGTGAAGTTGGTACTGCAAAGCAACACTTTCAGTGATTTGCACAATGTGTTCAGCAGGTCAGTAAAGAAAGGGATGATGAAGATGCAATCCCAAATGTTATTGAAGCTTTATGAAAGAATGATCTGGTCTTTAAAGTTTTATATTAACCCTTTCCCGACAGGGCACGTGCTACGCGAAAACCCCACTGCCGGACGATTGCAATATTACATTGAAATAGTCACACTGGCATGACGCCCCGGTATCGGGAGTTTGGCTGTGTCACACGAGTGTGACGCACCGTCGTCATAGGGTTAAGTGACTTGTTACCTTTATTGGCACCTTAAATAGATTATTTTTCAACTACTATAAATGTTACTAAACACAGTGTTTTATTCAAAGTGTTGGCAGGCTGTTGACTACCTAACTGCTGTCTCAGAAGATTATGTATGGTGCAATTGATCAAAAGAAAATGTCTCTGTTAATGGAAACGTTAGAAAATGACTCGGAGGTAACTAGTAGATGCAAGGAAAAAAGTTAACATATACAATTACCTCTTCAGATGAAAAGCAAATTGAAATCTGCATTTCTTTTGACTGCAAACTGGGCATTGGGGTATTGCTTGGGCAGGCAACCACAGACCAATTACCACACAGGTTGAGATCTCTTTCTTTTGTTTTAGGTAGACCCTCTTTTTCCCAAATGTAAACCTAAAGAGAAAATAAACGCCTATCAATAAAAATGATTACAGCTCATTTCCATAATTCATATACCCAATTCAAGCAAATGTCCATGTTGTCATCAAAAACAAAATTTCCTATGGGCGGGGAAAAAAGGGATAGCAAACAAACTTTTGCATGCTTCTGGGTTGAGAGTTTATTATACAAAACCATGTATAAGTTATATGCATGTGAAATAAAACTGCATTTCTATGGAATGAATTTACCATATAAAAGAGATACTTTATCAATTAAGAATTGCCTGCATCAGCAATGTACTCCTAGATGATGAATTCCTCATTCAAAAATAATGTTTTATCATACAAAGGTTACCTGCACTGCTCCCAAAACAACAATAACACTGGAACAATCATCAGAAGCAAAGATCTTTGGGTTAAGATGTGATTGGACCTCAGAGTTTCCATCTTCATTTCTTTCTGTGCTTTGCTGTTGAACCTGTCTGAAAGCTGTGTAAATAGCATGCAGACCTCCTTCTGTAATAAAAAAAAAAAGACAAAATCAACAAAATAACCCATCTATCTCTGCTTAGCCCTAATTATCTGACAAACTTGTCATACATCTACCAATCATTTATTAGTCTGTCTAGCTATCCATTACTCTATGATAAATTTATTTCTATATGTAACATTTGCAGGTCTACTTAAATTAACCCATCTATCCATCACCCTAGCAACCTATTGACGATGTAATGTCTGTAGCCATGGGTGGACTACATTCTTGAGATTCAATATTTGTTGGTGGCCCTTAAGCCACCAATAGCCTGTCTCAAATCTATCCTGTTATATAGCCTTTTACTTGTATTCGTTCCTTCATTTGCCTTGTTCATGCTTCCATTTTTATGTAAGATTTTATGGCTGACTATATTCAGCTGTATATATTGGTAATTTTAGTGGTGATATGTTTTTCTTTATTTACTCATTCTGTGGTCACATCCAGGGCTACTATGCATGAAATATATACAATTTTCAATGAATGCACCAACACGAACTGAGGCCAGTGATCGACCTACTCCAGCTGCAATTGGAATTAGAATGTGTGTGCTTTTCTCAATAGGAGTGAGTGTGAGTGGGAGACTGTGTGTATGTGTATGTGTATGTGTATGTGTGTGTATGTGTGTTTGTGTGTGTGTGTGTGTGTGTGTGTGTGTGTGTGTGTGTGTGTGTGTGTGTGTGTGTGTGTGTGTGTGTGTGTGTGTAAATACATATGTATACATACATATATAAATACAAACACATATTCTGAATTAACAGATCTCCAACTCTGAAGAAGTCAAACTCAGGGTTGACAATGTTGCTTTCTTTTGTTGATGAGTCCATGTTGCTTGTCAAAGAGTTGTTCTTTCATCTCTGTGCACAAACAACTCAATGCCAATGTCCTTACCAAAGAACAGATCAAAGAAATGATTACATGAAGGAGAGATGCAATGTGAAGTCAACTGGATCAAACTCAGGGAAGTCACTGTTGCTTTTTTTGGCCATTGAGCCCATGTTGCTCATTGAAGTGGTGTTCCTTCATCTCCATGGCACAAACATTTATCAATGTCCTCACCAGGGGACAGATCAAAGAAATAAATGCATGGAGGATGGCATGGATGTGCAGACAACTGGGTGGTGAGTGGTTGATAGTTAGTAGGATAGTTAGGGTGAATGGTGAGGTAAGGGACACTAGCTGCAGCACTAGCAGAAACAAGGCAGCCAGTAGATGGGAGAGGGCTGAAGTGATTAAAAGCTGCTGTGCACACTCTTACATGTACACATATATTCTCACCAATTCAAGGAAAGGGCAGGTTAAGTATAATGATATAAAAAAACACAGGTTAGATTTTCTTCATAAAACTATGAATTCAGCTAATATTCTTCTTCTTACACAAGGCAATTCTAAACACAATTACAATTATTACACAAGAGGAATATTTCTTAGACACACTCAAAAGTAAATATATAAACACTGCCTATTTGACAAAAACACACACACACACACACACACACACACACACACACACACACACACACACACACACACACACACACACACACCATACATACACACACACACACACACACACACACACACACACACACACACACACACACACACACACACATACATGCACACACACACACATGCACACACACACACACACACACACACACACACACACACACACACACACACACACACACACACATATACATATATATATATATATATATATATATATATATATCAGATAGCAGTGAATTTACAAGTTAAAAGTTTAGAAAGTTACAAAGACAGTAAATTTCAAATATGATTATATAAAAAACATAATGCTTTATATATATATATATATACACACACACACACACACACACACACACACACACACACACACACACACACACACATTAAAAAAAAAAAAAAAACTTACTATGATTCACTGCACCAGCACTGGGAAGGTGAGTGACAAGCTCAGGTATTCCTGTGGCATGTTTCAAGCTATTGTCCTGGAGGTTCCAAAAGAAGAGATCCCCAGACGACAAAAGTCCATAAATGTATGGCCCTGAAAATACAAAGTTCCTGTAAAGTAACTTTACTTTAAGTTCAGAAACATTCTGTTTGTTTGTGGTTTTTGAGTTAAAGAAATGCAAGAAATTTCTTTAACCCATTAAACCATTAACCCATTAACCCGTTACAAGGGATGACGTGTTATTTCGTCATACATGACGCAGGAGCTCTTGCCTGACAATGGGCGTCATGACGTTCGGGGATTTTGTATTACTATGTTATTTTATTATGCTATGAGTAATATCAGTGAGTGACATTACTGATTAATAATTGGCCACAGCTGCTGTAATATTATTAAGCAAATAGCCTCAACTCACTTCCAAAACCTAAGATGCTTTCCTTTCTTCTAGCACCAGCAGGGAGAGAGCCTTGATAGCTTCCCATCTATGGTCTCTAGCAACACTATCTATAGAGGGATGGCACATGCTACAGTTACGAACCTCTTGCTCTAAAATACGTAGATGGAAAGATGTGCAGGCGAAACGAGAGGAGGAAGGTGACTTACACCATGCCCAATGCCTACAATGTGCCACTGTGCCAGTAGGGATGCCTTTTGTGTGGCTCTCACTGTCACTTTGGTTCTTCATCTTCCCCTACCTCTTCATTTGGATGGTTCGTTTCCCTGTTTGTTAGGAAACCAGCACACAAATGCGAAAAATGATTGCTTTTGCCCCAGCCCCCTTAACCCATTGCGCCGGATTATGTGCTGACACGTGGTCGAAAAAAAGCCCGGACCCGAGGTGACGTCCTGGCCTTACGTGCTACATTTTCGGCCAGCGCGCCGAGAGGCCAATGGCGACGGTGCTGAAACGTCGCATTAGAATGATTATTCTTAGTACAAAATTCGATTTCATACTTGATTTGTCTTATTCTTATAGTTTATCCTTCTAAATAGTGAAAATGGGATATAACGTATTATGAATAACGTCTCAGGTACATACGTAATCTTGATTACGGCATGGTGATTTCTGTTTCTGATTTGTTGAATATGATGATCTGAGTCGAAAGACTATCGTAAAATCAATTGTAATTGACGAAGAATAAAAAAAAAAAAAAAAAAAAAATTATATAACATCTTTTTGTTGCCCCACTAAAAGAAAATGACACTTGAAAAAACATTTGCTGTTTTTAGTACTTGTATGCACATGTATGGTTGTTCATATTCTCTTTCTTTTCTTTTAGGAAGAAAAAAAAAATGAAAAAAAAAACTATGTTTGTTACCTCACTAGAAGAATGCTTCCACTTCCCATTGGTATTACAACATAGGAGTAAAGAATATGGAAAAAGTTCAATAGAATAACACTAAAAAAACAGTGCTATAACATCTTTTTCGACTGATATACATCCTCTGAACATAGCACTACTTTCTACACATGATTACACTTTAGACGCAATCACGCAAACCATAAGGATAGGGTGGGTGAAAAACGCTCTGCGAGCGTCAGAGCGACCGCGCGCAGCGGGAAAACACCCCGGCACGAACGGTTGCGCGCTTGAAATCTTCCCGGCGTTATCGGGAGTAGGCGAAATTCCGCCCCGGCGTGAATGGGTTAAACAGTAATACTTCTATCACATTGAGTATAAAGAAAAAAAATGAGTTGATATGGACCCTGAACTACAATTTTAGTCAACTGCAGAATTAATGGAACCTGTGATATGACAGATATAAATTTCTAAAAACAGTAAAACACACAAAAAACAAAACACAAAAATGGATCTAGCTCTACAATGAGTGACTAAAAGGGAGTGGGAAAAATCAAATTATGTTGCAGAAGCTGCCTCAATCAGAAATAAAACTCATCCTGGAGCCTGTGTAAGCAAATCTATCCTCCGTCGGCAACGGGTTAATGACGGGGTCAAAATGATGGTGTATGGCCATGTCACCAGGGTGCATTCACAGGTCACGGATCTTACTGTCGAGATGTTTTTGTTGGCTCAGGCAGTGGCAAGCTGGTACCCCAAGCTGTAGTACAACTTACAACCTTATCTCTGCATTGTTACATCCACTATTCCCCTAGCCCTCATCTTCCGTCTCTCTCTCTCTCTTATTTGTCTTCTAAATATAACTTTTCATTCTCTCCTTCTCCCTCTCACAACATGTCATATTTTCACGATGTTGAAAACTGAACACACATAAACGTCTTCCTGTGATCTTCTGGCAATACAGGAAGGAATGCATCATCATATACCTCCCAAGTCTCTCTCTCTAAACACACACACACATATACGGTATATATATATACATATATATCATGATATCATGGTCCCATTCTCCAGTTGGAACACTAAAGAAAGTGCCATGATGGTGTTCACTTCATCCTGCATGAAGCCCAGCCTAGTCGTTTGGGTTAACACCCAAGCAACGGCCAACCACTACACTCTTGATCACCCGGCAAGCTTGCTTGATAAAAGCCATGACGTGGCATTCCTGTCACTGGCAGGGAGATCAGCAAAGCCATAATGTGAATATCAGATCATCTGCCATTTAGGGGTTAAAATCCAATCAACATCTATCATATGCCTCTTTTCCAGGCTTCTAAATTCTTTATTAAATAGAATTCTAATAGTGTATTTTTGGGGAGACATGAATAGTCTCCCATTTCATTAAATAGTATCATGATGCTGTAATAAAAACATTCCTAAATACACATCAAAATACAGCCTATCCATCCTCATCTTTTAAATTCATGTAAGTCAACTTCAAATCTGAAATACAGATGAAAATGCAAACATCAACTTGTACTCCATGGAATTTCATAGATGAAATTTGGCACAGACAGATTTCTTACAAAAATAACAATCATCTAAGACTGTCAAAAAATTTAATTATAGTACCCCCAGCTCCACTAAGCAGACCTAAGCCTACCTTACATTCAAATTGTGAGATTAATACAATAGCCATGAGTTATCTGCTCATGCTGCTGAATGATCAGCATTTTGTATTTACAGGTCAAATTTGAAGTAAACCAACTTCTATGTCATTCACCAGATATTTATGTTAAAAATTAGATTTTAACATGGTGATCAATACCACCATGTTAAAATGAAAATCATACCCTTCAACAAATCAAGTGGAGAAATAAACACACCTTGTTAACAAATATATCCACCATGTTGCTTTACTTGAATTCATTTACAGTGAGCCACAAGCTAACATTGGAAATAAAAAAAATGCACACCAATTTCAGGTCCACAATCAGGTCTCAATCCAATTGCATTATTGAAGGCAAGACTGGTTCATGAGCCACCTATACCTCCCAGCCTCCCATACTGCTTACATTACTATTACACTTCTAGACTGATGTAGTAGCACTGGCATTAAAAAGTTTTTACTGACAGCATAACTTGCAAAAAAAAGTAGGATCTGGACAAAGCTCTCTAGCCCATTCACGCCGGGGCCGTTCCGGCTTTGCGCGGTCGCAATACCGGGGTTCTCGAACGCATAAGCCTAACACCTCGAGATTCTCGGGTGCACAAGCCACGAGCCTTGGTTGCCCACCAGCTCCACCCGAGCGCGCGGCTTCCCCTCATAACTCGTCCAGGGCGTCTGACGCGAAAACCACAATACGTGCTATCACGTCAACCAGCGTGAATGGGCTAGAAAAGCTCTTAGGCCTGGCCAAAATAAATGATAATCCCTGACGAGTCAAATTCAAGAGCTGAATAGGACTGATGGAGCCTTGACTTTTGAGAGAAGCAGCAATAATATTACCATCATAGTTGTTATTAATGGCAACGACCTCTTTCAAGATGCTGCTCAGCTTGGACACCTTCACAGAATTCCCGGAAGGAAGATGAACTTTTTCCACATGTGTTCCAATTGCATACACATTCTCTGCATCCTGTAAAGAAAAAAGAAAGAGAGAAAATAAAATGTTTATAGACATACATATACATACAGTACAATATACATGCATATATATATCTATGTATATATATATATGTATGTATGTATATGTATATAAATATATATATATATATATACA
>BOPN01001881.1:47838-65338 GCA_017312705.2 Penaeus japonicus
TATACATATATACATATATATATAATACATATATTTAATACATATATATATATAAATAATTCATATATATATATATTGAAGTTCTTTTATTGTGAAAATATGTATGTTGATGGTATTGATTCCAGTATGGGATAGAAATTGGGGATGTAACCAGGAGGTTTATTGTCAAATAAGGAACAAGTCCTATCTCTATCCTGCCAAAACATATATGGAGATTGTTCATTGACATTTTTGCTAGTGTCATTAGGTGGTAAAGCAAGTATGATTGCTGGCAACAAATTATGTCATACGGGTAAGTTAAGCCATTGCGTATGGGTGTCATGACATACATGTCGGCACCGATTTGGCCTAAGAGGCAGGTGTCAATATGTACATGACATAACATTGGGATCTGCTCACAGTTGAAGCGCACACAGTCATGAGGTATTATGGCTGCACAGTGCTAGCTCTAGAGCTACAGGGTTCTGAAGTCAGCCAAAACTCACATTTTATGATGGATTTATGGAAAAATATTGTTTGGGCTAGTCTGTGCTACCCAGAGGGTGGAGAAAACCATTAACCCATCAGCAATGGGTTAATTGAAGGCGTGTGAAGGGCCGGTTCATAAGTTGTCCTATAAAAATTGAAGTGTTGAGTTGTCATTTATATAAAATAACTTAACAAAGGCCCATTATGAGTATCTACAACTTGTGCACTCAGTAGCCATCTCTATACTGATTTTGAAATTCGAACGAGGACCCATACTCAACATTCAATTGTCTGTAATTGGTAGATAAATTTGTCAGTTTCGATTAATTGTTTCCCTCTTGGTGCTATTATTGTCACGTGACATCAATGCCCATAAACAATATTTTGTGTGTTTCCACAGGTGAGGTCAGCACATGTATAGAGTTGATATTTTTCAGTCGCAGATTCATCAGTGCAGTAGAAACATCACCCTTTACTCATTTTTCTAACTATTTTCAAAATAATACATCTCACTTATATTACATTTCTGAAAGAAATGGGTTTTCTGGTGTAACGTCATAATTAAAACTTCGTCATGCTGAGAGGTTAGTTTTTCGCTACACTTGGTTGCACCTTTAACCAATTATACCGAAAATTTTGCCTTTTCTTTTACTTTAGGCAGAAAAATAACGTTTTGAATGTTTTCTGACAATTTAAAAATGAACATGTCATTCTTTTTACGACCTGTTCCACTATATTGGCTGCTGTAGCATAAAACCGTAGCACTAAATTAACTATATATAACCATTGATAAAAAAATTGATATAAGTAACACCAAATGTTAAAATTCCAACAGAGTAAATGAATAGATTAACTTCATTGTGTTAATGAAATTACTAATACTAATCAAGGAAGGAAATAAGTTCTAACCATTAAAAAGGACAAAATAAAGAAATAAATAGCCGTAACTACCTGCTGGCGACGTCTGTTTTCCTCAGCGGCTTTGTTTTGAAACAATGTCTGCATCTGCTAAATATACGAAATCAAAACAGGCGAGTAAAGTTGCCCGATTGTTATGCGTAGTTCATGAACCACCCTTTATTTTCCGCTCTACCTGTGAGCTGCATTTCTCTGCTCGGCACGGGAAATAGGAGTGAGAGGCAGAAAGGAGGCGAGGAGGAGAGGCGGCGGAGGGGCACCTTCTAGCAGATGGCGCGTGTTTGTTGACATCTGGCGCAGGTGTGAGCGAGGAGCGGGCGAGCGAGTGCGAGGAGGAAGCGAGGCGGCGGCGGACGCGACAAAGGACCTTCTCACTTCCGGACGTTTCTCGGTTTTCCAGCTGCGCTCCCTCGCTCTTTTGGAAGAACCGAAGTCTTGGTGATACCCCGGCCATCGGTGGAGGTGTTTGTGCTTCAGTAAACGATCGTCGTCAGCCAGAGTGCCGTGTGCGGATGTGTGACGAGTGTGCGGGTTCGTGTTTGGGCCGCGTCAGTCCATCTGTCAGTCACCTGTGCAGATGGTGACGCCGCACGAGGGGACGCCACGCCACCTCCTCTCCGGGAACTGAACGGGCTCTCCACAGTCAACACCTCCTGCTGCTTACTTGCCCAGGCATACGTAGGTGTCCACGGGCTCTTTTCATGTGCTTATTGTCCGTAAAGAGGCAGAGAGTTCTCCTCAACTTCGACTGTTTTGTCGGTCTTGTTAGATAAAGTGATTACCATTGCATACAGTGCATTCTCAATTAGTAATCTGCAGGGAAATTGTACACCATTTTTTTTATCCCAGAGAACAACTTGAAGGTGTTAGAATACGTGGTTACTCTGGTTTCAGTAAAGAATATATGTGTCTATCTGAGTGGCAGCTGGTTTGTGATTACAAAATGCCAATATGACCAACTTTACACATCATTGTTACCTCTCATTTAGAGCTAACTTGTCCACCCTGGTGCAGTGTCTGGGTGGGAAGGTAGGAACACTGCTGAATGCTTATATGGTCCAGTCTGGAAGGTATGTCAATATCACAACTAAGATGCCATCTCCTTTGTGTTGCTAGTTCACCAGGTTTGGTTAATGTTCCTTGTCAAGTAAACTTGTTACTGAGACTCAACTAAATAACATATTTCAAAGTGTGAGTTTATTATATTATACCAAATTTGTTGACTCAATATTTGGTTCTCATGTAATTTTGACCATATTTTCACCATTAATGTATTGTGATTAGGCCAGGAGGATAGCAAAAACTCCTTCAGCAATAGTTCCCAACATGGAAATTGATTCCAGTGATGCAATTTTTCAAAGCACTAGATGACCCTGCGCTTATTTCAAGGATAGAAAAACTAGTGTCTCAAAGATGTAGCTATATAAAGGGCAAAATGTGAATGTGATTCTCTTGTAGAGCAAGAAAATTGATTAGGAATTTGAATTGGCCAGAGTAGATGCTCTTCTTTGGAGTGAGTTCCTAATGAAGATACAATACATGTTAACTAATAGTTTTAATTTGATTAGAAATTTCCCCAATTTGTATGGGTGTGAGATTACATATTACACAAGTGTATGATTAAGATTTTTCAAAGCAAAGTAGAGTTAATCATTATAGAATATTTTTGTTGGTAAAACAAAAACATGTTTTACTCTTTATAATTTTCCATGGTTTCTTGTATTCTTAAAATCTTAATGTTTGATTTTTATTGCATCTATGTTTTAAATGTTGTCCTTCCAGGCTTCCAAGACAACAAGGATAAAGTAGCAGAGATTAAGAGATTACAATTTACATAAACAATCCTAAAAGACATGGGGAAGGTCTTTTAGTATCACTGCCCTGTTTAAGATAACGAAGAATGGTTTTTGCTCACATATGTTGATACTGGAATCAAGTTCAGTGATTCCATAAGCACTGAGAATTAACATTTTCAGCTTTAATTTTAGTGATTTATGTCAGATTTTGGACTGAGAAAGACAGGAAACATGCTTATTCCTTTATTCTGGATCAAGCAGAGAATGTTTAACCCGTTAACGACGGGGCTATTTTGGCTCTAAATTGTCGAAACGCTGGGATATTTCATACGCATAAGCTTAACACCTCGGGATTCTCTCCCACACTAGCCACGGCCAAGTGCTATACACCTGATCACGTGGCGCGCTGGCCAGGAGGATAAACGCGACGAAATATCTTGTCCCTGTCGGCTGACCCTACCACCACTTGACGTGATATCTTGTCAACCATCGTTAACGGGTTAAATATAAAATGATACTTTTGTGATAGTTTGAATGACAAAGACTGAATTAATAATGAAGTATTCTAATTTTAAATGGTTTTAAAATGTTTTCCTTGCTTACATTATTAAAAGGTTACTGCCTTATCCACTACATTTTTAGGCCTGGTGCATTCATTCAGTTGTTAAGTATAAGAATAGAACATAATCTCCATTATCATAAGTAACTAGGTAAATTTTCCAAATAATGCCACAATACTAAATACCACAAAAGTGGTATTGATGGATTCCTCTCAATCTCTGCTATCCAAAATTTATCAACTTTTACTGCAATTCCCCCCTGTACCCCACAATCAGAGCTAAAATAGTAGAGGAGAGCATTTGGTACACATCAGATCCTCTGACTTTCATCCTGCACTTGTAAACCATTGACTGATGTCTTTTTGTTTTTCCTGATCTGTATTTATTTGAAAAAGAGCCATGTAGTTGTTGCATCATGAAAACATACGTATGTGTGTGTGTTTGTGTTTGCAGTTTTTTAGGATATACATGGGCAACACAGGATATACGTCAATGCATTCAAAAGGTGTTATCACTAAATAAAGAACCAGCTCAAGCTCCATGTATGCAAAACAAAATAAAAGCTCCCAAAAACAGAGCATGTAAAATTCTCAGAAATCAAGGTAAGTATAGCATGAAGTGCCATAAAAAAAAGTTAGTGCCCAGGATGGGCCAAGCCCACCTTGGCTAGGGCCAACTTCAAAGTTAGGCAAGCTAGGTTGGTCAATAGATTAGAATTTTGTAAACAAAATACCCCAAAAACAGCACATTCAAAATGCCCTCCAAAATCGTTCTGTGCAATTGCCGTACACACGGTATGCCATGTGGGTGAGTAAATCATGCAGAAGGATTAAATTATAAAGAAACTGTATCTGTAACAATTTTATTTTACAGTAGAATGTTGTGAGATGAAACCAAGGTATATTTGTGTTATATATCAAGGCAATTTATTAACCCTATGGCAATGGTGCGTCACACTCTTGTGACACAGCTAAATTCCTGATGCTGGGGCATCATGACAGTGTGACGTTTCCAATGCAATATAGCAATGGCCTGGCGTAGTGGTTTTCGCGTAGCGCATGCCCCGTCAGGAAAGGGTTAATATATTACCCCGTTACTTTCCTGATGCACTTCATGCCCTCCCCTACTATTGGGACCAAGATTGTGGAGTACAGGGATAGAATTATGGATTATATCCACTATATTTGAATAGTAAAGTTTGAGAGGAATCCATCACCCACCGGAAAATTTATTTTGATTTATCATAAAGTTCACAATTTTAGTTTGTTTAAATCAGTTCAAATTGGTAGTATTTAGATATATCAGTTGTGCACAATATTTATCTTTTGTCATTTATGTCATCTTGTCATTTGTTGGAATCAGTTGATTCACAAAAATTGATCAGACTCAGTAAATTTTGAACATGGATAATGAATATGCCTATGTTTTTGTCTTGGAGTAGAAATTTAAAACAATTTATGCTGTGTAATAGATTGAAGACAGTCATTCTTATTACCTGTTCATTTTACTACCCATTTTAAGTTATGATGAATTTAGTTTCATATTGTCTTTTCATTTAGGAGTCATACTGTTTAACCCCTAAAGTCCTGTTCATCACAAAGTTGGCAGAAAGTGGGGTGGTGCATCAGTCCTATCTGTCATGATCATGGAAGGCATGTCAAAAACTGGATTTTTTTGTTATGAATGGGATGTATGGAGCGTCTATTAATATTTCTAGTACTGTTTGGCAAGTTTCCTCAAGCAATACCTACTATATCATCCCCATATCACCATGCCCCTTGGACCCTCCTTTCCCTCAGCAAATCAGTCACGTTCCCTATCTCTCTTTTTGTTTTTCTTTCTTGTGAACGAAACATAGTGAAATAGTAATTCTTTTGCTTTTATGGCATATTAAATCCTTTATCTCACCTCCCCACACAATATGCTTATGTAACATACAGTTTGTTCTTTACTGCTTCATATGCATTCTTTTTGCATGGTTTATTTGTATTTCTTCCAGCCACACCTAAAATATCAGACCCATAACCCCATGTTCATACAAGGCCCTCCTCTCCCTCAGCCTCAGTTTTACTTTGCCTTATTGTATATTATTGTCTTTTTACTATTTACACATCTTCATGAATATTCCATTGTTTTCTATGTGGAAATTATGTACAATACTTACATGAATTATATACTGGTATTTTTCAGGCATGGAAGCTTATTCCCAATGCCTTCCCATTTGAGGGTAACTACAATAATGTTTTCAACACTGCAGAGTTACTGAGATAGATCTTTCAACTTTGACACCATACTTTGCAGTCTGTATGTGATATATGGCAATGAATTATGAGTTTTCTGGTGTGTAAATTCAAGCTCTTGAAATACCAATGACCAATATTGGCTTTGATGAAACTTGAAAAATCATAGCCTAAATTTGGCATAGGGGATACACATGCTGAATACTTTGTGGTCTTTAGGGGTTAAGAGATCAAAATGTGATTTTTTTTCTTCCTGGCACATGAGGCAATGTTCAAAGGCAAATAAAAACATTAATGAATTTTAGCTTACTATTTCATATTTCATCAGAGGTATTTAGAATTAACCCACTCACGACGGGGGCATTCCAGCCTTGCATGTCACAATGCCAGGGCTTTCGAACGCTTAGGCCTAAATCAATTAAATGGCTGGCACCATATTGTGCCGCCCAGCCACTGGGCCTTTGAATGCTGTAGTAGTGTACCACCCGTCCAGAGACGGTTAAAGATACAGTATAAAGACATGCTTGGATACGAGATGAGATGAGAGATGATTTGCGAGGGTTTAACAGTCTTATGCATGTTTCTTTTCCTGTTCTTAGGTTGCCTAGAGAACTATGTAATGAGGACTTAGGATCCCTTCACCAACTTTTTACCAAAAATAATTGAGAATATTTTTTAGGTCCTAAGAAATGCTTTACAGAAAATTGTCATATTGCACTATCGCTTGTTTATCATTTTTCCATGCGGACATTTGTTATTTTTTTATCATCATTTGTTAATTAGTATTGTATTATGCCAATTCCCAGTGTCATGCAAATGTAACAAATATTCTTAAATTTCAGGAAATCCAACATGGAGGATGAATGTCTGTCTCTCACGTGGAATAACCATGGAGCAACTTACAGGCAGACTCTCAGCGTACTTAGAGAGGAGGTAATCAATGTTGATCCGTAACCCCTTAATGACGAATGAAGTAATGTTATGTCATGGCCCGACTGGTCATGTCATAACTTTTTGTATAGCCGGCATGTTGGCTAAGTGGGTGTGTAGCGGCTGGCCGCCACTTCAGCAGATGAATACTCTGAGGCATTAGGCCTGTGCATTTTGTAATTCCCCAGCATAATGTCCAGGAGGAGCCAAAATTGCCCCGTCATTAATGGGTTAAAATTTCTTTTCCCAAAACATTGTACTGCTACTGTAAATGTTACTGTAGTTATTGCAAAAGAATGTTAACCATACTTCAGTGTCAGTAAAATATATTTCCCATTTATACCCTCTCTTTTCCAACTTTTTAATATTCTCTTTCTCTCACTCACTCTCACCTTCTTGTCCCTCAACACCAATCTCTTCCTTATGTATCTCTAATCATATACCTCTTTTACCTTTCTTTCAGAACACCCTGACAGATGTGACCTTAGCTTGCGATGGACAGAAGTTTGCTGCACACAAGCTGGTTTTGGTAACTTGCAGTGACTATTTCCGGACAATCTTGGGAGATGTTCCCTGTCAGCATCCTATAGTGTACATGCGTGGAGTTGCTGCAAAGGAGATGCAGGCTTTGATTGATTTCATGTACACAGGCCAGACAGACATTCCCCAGAAAGAAGTGCCGACCTTACTGTCAACAGCAGAGGCCCTGCAGATAAAGGGTTTGGGTGTGTTCACTTCAGGGGAGGAGAATACTTCAGAAAAAAGTATTCCTCCCAGAAGAGAAAAAAGTACTGTGAATAAAAAGAAACGTTCAGAACCCCTTGTGTTGTTAAATGGTTCAAGTAGTGAAAGTGCAAACACAACAAATTCCAAAAGTTCTTTGGCCAAAAGTGATCCATTCCTAGAAAACCTATATAGTCATCACTATGCTTTTATGTCATCTCCAAAGAGAAGAAAAACTGATGACAGAACAGTACTTAAGTCACCTGAGCATACACCTAATATAGGCACTGAAAAACAACCACTGCAAGAAATTCCATCAAGCTGCTCAAAAGAGAACCTGCAGAGCAGTGCAACACCACTGTCCCCTGGGCTGCTCAGTGACCTCTTTCAGCCAAGAGAGCAGAGGGACCAAAGTTTGTCTCACACTCCTTCCTCATCATGTCCGGCCACCTATACCTCCTCAGTTGCAACTGACTCCTCCCTTGAACATTCTCTAAAGGAGTCCCATAATGCCTTCAACAGTGGATCAGAAGCTGCCAAGCACAGGGCACAGGGTCTCCGTCCAAACCGTAGTCCTTCGGGACAGCAGCCAGTGCAGGACCTGCGGCCAGAAGCTAAGACGGCGTCCCCTAGGGCACTCAACTACTCCTTGTCCGGCTTAGGAGGAAGCAAAGAAGACTTCGCCTCCAGTTCACCTGGCCACATCCTTGATGAATCCAACGGGGCGCATGCTGACACGCCTGAGAAACTGGTGAGTGATGGCATATGGCATATATACTGGTGAGGGAAAAATCAACATTTAGATGGAAGTGGGATGATGATGGTTGATAATGTTTACTGTAGTGAGTGCAAATCTGGCATTCAAAATAATGCATGGAAAATTACTGGTAGCATTAAATGGGTGAGTAGCAACTTTAATATGATGAGTGGGAAGTTAATGGTAACACTGAACTGGTGAGTGGAAAGTTGGTATTTAACCCATTAGCAGCGGATGGCATGATTTGGTGCAAAGGCAGAGTCGGTGATAGACGCGGATGGCACCATGCCAGACATGTAATTCAGCTATCCTACTGCACAGACCTTTTTTTAATACCGCGACCAATGGGTTAATCTGATGAGTGGGATGTTTTGGTGTTCAAAGTGGGAAGTGATAAACGTAGAAAAGTTTTATTCTACCTTTCTCATTAACATTAGTGTTATTATGTTACTTAGTAGTGATAGTTACTGTTATTTTATTATTGATGGTTATCATGGTAATATTAGTAAGAATAGTATTTCTTGTGTGCCATCATTTATGATTATTGTAACATTAATTGCTTCCATTTTCTCCCCACTTCTCATTTTATTACCTTTGCTCTTTTATAAACTGTAACTCAAAAGCCAAGACTTCAAAAGTTTTTTTATTGTAGAAAAAGACATGTTTGCTATATTTTTATTTTATTTCCTAACTATGGCTTTATGATGTTTCCCCTCTCCCCCTCCAAAAAAGGCATTTTAATCACTCTAGTCTCGCAATAAGTTTATTTAACCTTCATTGACTTATGGGGATTGTGAATGTATGTTTCAGATCTGTCAAAAATCAAATATTTTAAGTGACCCACTTTCTTCACACTTTTAACCTCCACAAGAAAATTGGTATAGGTACAGACATTTGAGTAACATGAGTCATTCTGACATTCTAGTTTAATCACTGCCAGTCAAATACTTCATGGTACACCATTTTCTTAACCAATAACTGCTGGTCAAATAAACAAATCCCATTTTTATAGGTGATGATAGTTAGTCAAGTAGATGCATCTTATTTTCTTTGCTGGTGGGCAATTAGGCATATCCACTTTTCTTACCAAATAATTGCAAGTCAAATAATTATTTTCTGAGAATGAAAACCCTTATAAAAAAAACAATAAAATGACTATAGTCTGTTTTTTCCAATCTGTCTGCTGATATTGTTAGTTTTAGATATTTGTGGCAACTGTTATCACTGGCTTTTGATTGACTGAAAATCAGTTTAAAATATCATTAATATTTTGTAATAGATATTCAGTAATATATTTGAATATGAAAATAGCTCTTACATATTTACATACATATTTACATACAAATACATATCCACAGTCTCTGACAAGCACTATCTATAGATTGCAATGGCACACAGCAAGTTGCCGATGAAGGATGTGCAGGCTGAAGGAAAAGATGAAAATGACTCAAACCATGCCATGTCTACAATGCCCTTGTCAGGAGGGATGCCTTGTACTGTGCCACTCACAGTTATAAGCACAGGTTTCCTTCCTCTTCCCTACCTATTTTTCTATTTTTCATATTCATTCACAACAGTACATGATTACAAAAAAAAATGAAGTTGCTATTAGTCCTCCCATAAAACAACAATACTTATATCACACTGAGTATAAAGAAGACAGTGAGCTGATATGGACTATATTCTACAATTTTAGTCAACTGCAGCATTGATAGGGCCTGTCACATGACGCATATAAGTCTCTCAGTACAATAAAACAAAATAATGACAAACAAAGAAGAGAGTGGGAAACTGCCTCGCTCTGAAATAAAACTCATCCTGGACACTGGGCAAGCAAATCTATGATCATCTGCAATGGGTTAATAACTTGAGTATTTATTACAACTGTTATCAGTCATGCTGATTTTCAGCCAACCAGAAGCCAGTAATGTGTGCATGTGCCATATCACTTGCCAACAGATCAGATGAAAAAGACTGTAGTATCAACATCACTTCACTCTCTTTTTTTCTTTAAGATACTTTGTATATATCCTCCTCACAATCTTAGAAGTTTGCCAAAAGGTGGAGAGAATGAGGGTAACTTCATATTTAATTGTTATCTCCATGAGGTTTGTTATCTCTTTCTGTCCCAAACTTTATGCACTGGGTCATAGACTGTCAAGTTGCTACTTTTCTCCCCTTTAGATGAAAGCAGAGATAAAAGAGGAAGCACTGGACTTCAGCAACACAACACTTTCAGAAAACCTACCAAGTGACACTTTGACAGCAGCTTTATCTAGTAACAGCATCGAAGAGGAAACCCGCATGTATCTGGATGCCTTTGCACGCAGTGCAAATCTAGCAAGGCCGCTTCCTCTTGAAGAGTCACAGGTATGAGATCACTTTATTTAACCCGTTAACGACCGGTGACAAGATGTCATGTCAAGTGGTGGCAGTATTTCATTGTGGCTATCCTCCTGGCCAGTGTGCTGGGTGATCAAGCGTATAGTGCTTGGCTGCGGCCAGTGCAGGTGCAAATCCTGAGATGTTAGTCTTACACGTTTGAAATATCCCAGCATTTTGACAATTTGGAGCCAAAACAGCCCCGTCGTTAATGGATTAAAGATTTCAGTTCTGTTGTGCATTCCCTATATATATATAAAAATAAAAAATAAAAATATCTGTGATATACATTGCTGCTGTCAATTTTCACTTTTATAGGAGCTTCTCTTCCTTCCAGGAGTCAGCTTCTCTTGATGGCCGTCCCTATGTGTGCCCCATCTGTCAGAAGTGTTTTGCCAAGGCTGCTATTCTGAAGCGCCACCACCTAGCCCACTTCCGGCCATATGTCTGCCACCTCTGCACACGCTCCTTCACCAGAAGAGAAGTTCTGGCAGAACATTTATTAGAGCACAATGGGGCTGATCTACGAATGCCGTGCCCTGTGTGTAACATGACTATAAAGCGAAAGAGAAATCTCCAAGCTCACATCAAAGTCAAACATCCTGATTATTACAAGCAGAAAATTGCAAGCAGGGAGTCCTTGTGCTAGTTATAGTTGTAATTTGGGGTATAAATAGTTACATCTGTTATTAATAATTATTTTTTAATACAGAACAATTCCATTAATTTTAAATTAAAAGAAAACTATAAAAAAAAATAAACAAAATATAACAGGTGAACTCTCATGGGGTTTGATACCATGTGTCTAGTCACCAGGTGATTAGAACCAGTTGATGCTTCCTAAGTAAAGACAGCTCCCTGTTTTCATCCTTTCAATACTGTTGCATAGGCATTTCTGTTTTTGGTTTATTTCCCACCAGTTTTCCGTTAGCACCATCAAAAACCTTCAATCTCTTATTAAGGTTCATATTTGTCCACTGTGTCTCCAAATAAACCTTGTATGTTTTTGTTTTTGCTTATGGGCAATATAGCACTTTGTTTTACATGGAACTGTCTTGCTTTCACCATGATTCTAGTGTTTTTAGTCATCTTATTGATTGATTTTTTTTTTTCTTTGTCAGCTAGTACAAATGGCCTACCTGTGAATTAAAGAGTAAATTGTGGGAGAATGGTGTTTCCACCAGACATTTACACCCCCTGTGCTTCATTAAAAGGGTTAAATTTATTCAGTTTGTGTGTATTATAACTACTTGTACTTAAAAAGTTGCTATTCAATATGTGCATTTAAAGATATTTGAAATTAGGTAAAAGTCATGTTAAATCAAATTGTTGCATTATATTCAGATAGGTGCATTTGTATATTATTATGTAGTATTACAAAGAGTGAAGCAAGTCTTTGATGATTCATAAGTTGGTGTTTATATTTTTCAGTGCAATGTTGGTGATATTACCCTTTTTAAGTACAGCATTTGCATTATTTTCACTCCCTCCTTGCTTTGTCATTTTAATCATAATTATCACAGGCCAGATTTGTTCTGTAAGGGACCCTAATACCAAATTATACTTTGGTTTTACCAGAACTTTCCTCTTAATGTAAATCATTCCTTTCAACATCTCTTGACTTGGGAAGTATGAACAAGATGTTGATTCTCAGATGAAGAAAGTTCAAATTTCCAGAAGAAATACAAGACGGATTCATATTTATTACGTCCATTTTTGTAACCACCTTTCTCAAACGATGGGAGACGCTGACATTCCTAACACTTGTCTCAAACAGAGACTGCAAAGCTTTTCGTTAGTGTTAGTCAGGTAATTGTTATTTTACCTGTTTAACCTGTCTTTTGATCTCATGCTCCAATCATCAGGCTTCCATTGAAATGCATTTATAGCTTTTAAGTTTTATTTTATTTTATTTTTCTTCCCCACCTTCATTTCTCAGTCGTTTATAAACTAAGTGTATCACCAAGTGGTATCGTAAGGGGGTGTATTGCTCAAGAGGCATAAAGTACACATATTTTAATATGTTATTTATTTAAGGTGACTTGGTCTTTGTTAGATTTATTAAAATTCCACAGTGTGCATAGTAATGGAATGGCACGATGTGTTCACTTAATGAATAGTTTACAGTCTTCCTATCACTCTCACACACACACACATAATATAACAGATAATACAGAGAATTTTGTGAGCTGTTTGTTTACACAAGTTTGAATCAAGTGCAGATGACTGACTGTAAGTGTTGATACACTCAATTCTCTTAAGAGCAATTGAATAGCTCTCTCCAATGACAAAATAATTGTAGTTATTTTTCCAATAAAAACATCTTGTAGAACTCTTCCTCTTCTTTTGTCCTAAACTTAGGCACAAAATTAACCTGCACAATGTCTTCAAAACCTTCGTCAAGTGATGGGTCTTCATATTTGGAGCTTGTATGAAGAAGAAAAAAAAGTATAAGTAATATTTTCATGATAAAACTAATGATAAAACTAAGACATGTACTTAGATTGCATTATATAAAAAGAATCATGTGTATTGGGCAATACATTTTGAGAACTATATAAATACTAGGACATACCTGTAAGAATGATAAATCATGTCGCTCACTTTAGAATGATCAGCACCCAAAAATTCCCGGAACTGAAAATTAAGTTGTGTGCTGTAATTGTACAACTAAAAAAACACGTGTTATAGCACTTTTATAATTACATTTGCATAAATTATCTTTGTAACTCTTCCACATGAAAATTCCCTTGAAAAAAATATGAAGTATTTGTGTCTTGGTTGATGCCCCACTTTCAAAGTTAAAAAAGACATGAAGGGAGAAAAAAGGTTTTGGCAGATTACACACCTTGTTATTGTGTCTAGAATGATCTTTCGATGCACTGAGGACGAAGCAGCGAACTGGTATGTTTAGCTTCTTTGCAGCCAAAACATAGCGCTTCCGAGACTCAATGTCGGGATTAGTGTTGTCAATCACAACATGCTTTCCTTCCTAAAGACAAAAAAAACAGAGGTTATTAAATTTCAAGTCAGTTCTTAAACCACTGGAGCTGGTTGACGTGATAGCACGTTTTGTGGTTTTCGCGTCAGACGCCCGGGACGAGCTATGAGGGGAAGCCGCGCGCTCGGGTAGAGCGAGCGGGCAGCCCAGGCTCGCGGCTTGTG
Source organism: Penaeus japonicus (assembly GCA_017312705.2). NCBI lineage: Eukaryota > Metazoa > Arthropoda > Malacostraca > Decapoda > Penaeidae > Penaeus > Penaeus japonicus. The sequence goes on from BOPN01001881.1 coordinate 61,778, forward strand.
CATCCGAGAATCTCGAGGCATTAGGCTTATGCGTTCGAGAACCCCAATATTGCTACCGCGCAAAGCCGGAACAGCCCCGGCGTGAATAGGTTAAGGAGAATATTCAAATTCACCTTGTGACATTTAACAAAATATGCAAATGCATATATACTTTATCCTGACCAATAATCTATGATAGTAAATTGTATTTGCCTACACACCTACATACACATAAATAAAGCATTCACTCAAACTAAGTAAAAGTAAAAGAATGTCAGAAATTTAACTTTATAAAAAAATGAATAACTACGGATGACATACTTGTACAGATTTCTCCATAATAGCGACACACTTCTGCCAGGTGCCCACAGTGTCACGGTTGGCCACAACATAGCCTAAAGGAGCAAAATGCTTCTCTGCAAGATAGCTTTTCCCTGCTCCAGGATATCCAACCAGGATAACCACCTGAAAGAGAGAGGATTTCCAAATGACCACCAAAAGCACTGAATTTTGAATCTTTAATCAATGCCAATTATATCAGCTGTTATCATCATTTTAGATGTTAATTGTAACACAACTAGAGAGAAAAAGGAGAATGAGAAAAAAATGCAATCATTAGGACATTAATATCCAGTAACTGTTTCTTTTATGTATGTCAAGGGGCATTATTATTAACCCTGTGGCAACGGTGTACTTAACGACCAAACTAGCAGTCAAACCAGTTGTTATATGATGCTAGCAGCATCGGCTAAAACTAGGAGGGACAGGGAAAGTGTTTTCTCCATCCTCTGGGCAGTGCAGACTACCCTGAATGGCATTTTTTCACAAAACAAGGGTTAAAGCTAAATTTGAAACCCTGTAGCTCTGAAGCTAGTATTTTTGTAGCCACAATACTTCAAATTTATGACTCTCTCAGAATTTAAGACTTGTCCTAATTTCTATCTTGCCATCTTCTCAGCACTTGCACAAAACCTGGCCACTCACCTCTGTTTTAAACTTAGGAACTTTGGTTGTTGGTGGTTCAAACAGATTCACAGAGTCATCGATCACTCGCGGGTCAAAGTCAGGCATGATAAACTTCTGAGTTTTGACACCTAGAACCCAAATTTGGAGAACAAATGAAATAATTTCCTTAGCAGCTTAACCCTTAATCTCAAAAAGTGATATAACAATGCTCATTATGACTGAAGGTCCTTTTATCAACTGAGTTTATATATATCATCATATCAGTCTGCACTCAGCATGCAAACAAAAACCCTAAAGCTCCAGTATCTCAATACCCAAGAAGTGCTCTTCTGGAGTGTAGAAACTGAGGCCCAAATTAAGAGCAAAAAGACGGTCATTTGTGGAAAAGTCCTTCTTCTTCTTGCCTTCAGCCGGCCTGCCTGCTGCATCTCCTATGTACATACTCTTGCTCATATCAATTGTCACATTTCCATTGGCCTGCAAGGGGCATTGTATTTAAAAGGGTGAAGTGTCAGGCAAAATTAAGTATATTTACTAATATATATATTTGAAAGATTTAAAATAAACAAGAAAATAGACATTTGTAGTTTGTTTTTTGTTGCTTATCATTTGTGTGTGTTTGTATGTGTATACGTATGTTTGTAACATTAAGAAAAAGAGTACCATAAAGCATAAAAAAGCAAAAACACAGAAATATATGCTTAACCCATTCGTGCTGGATGGCATGCTGACATGTTTCGTGGTTTTTGGGTCAGACACCGGCAACGAGATATTTGGTCAAGGCCAGCGCTCGGGGTGAGCGAGCGGACAGCCTAGGCTCGTGGCTAGTGCGCCCAAGAATCCTGAGGCGTTAGTATTATGTCTTTGAAAACCCCAGCATTCTGATTATTCAGAGCCGGAATCGCCCCAGCGTGAATGGGTTAAAGAATTTGTTGACAGAATTCTGTAGTAGGTATGCCTATAAAAATTCTAGTAAATATAAAAAACAAACCTCTTCTTTCAGGAACTCCCACATGCCAGTGCATGGCTTCCTCCATTTCCCTTTGCCTGTGGACACGAAGGCTTGAATGGGGACACCAAACTTATCGATAATGTTGCAAATTTTTTTTTGTATTCCCGAAACAGTCTGCTTCCCTCTGCCTGTAAGTCAGTGACATAAAATTGGTATTTAGTAAAATTTATATACTTATCTGTAACAAAGTAACTAATATCTGCGGCATCTACACATATTTCCTCTTAATTCCATACATTACAATGAATATGTTTAAAAAATATACATCTGTAAAATCATGTCTCTGTATCTAACCTCCATAGTTCAAACGTTACCAACCAAACAACTGATACATGGATCAGCTTAACTAAACTGTTTTTACATTAGCTTAGAAAAGAATCCAGTTCTAACTTATTCTATAATGACAGTTTAGAAAAATTGTTTTAAAAATAGTGAAAATAAAAGGGACTGTGCTCCTTGCAATGTACTACAAACACACATGGCAGACTATATTTGCAAGACCAAAAGAGATTCTAGCAAGTGAGACCATAAGAGATTCTTAGACAAGATTTACAAATGATAACAATGAAGAGAATTGCAGTGACAAATAGAAAGTAACACTCAATTGAAAATATAAAATCTATAAATACTCTTACTTACTGATGCCTGCCTGGTTGGTGAAGATGACAATCTTGTATCCATCGTTATACAGTTGTTTTAGCTTTCCCGGAATCTCTGAGTAAAGGATCTTCCAATCATCATAATTTTGGGCAAAAACTTTCCCTGACTTGGTTGTAATAAGTGTGCTGTCCATATCATATCCAGCTATCTGTAAGAGGAGTACAAGTGAAACATGTCACTGAGGTCATGTATAGATTTTGTTTGTCTAATCTTTTTTAAACATAAATGATTCTAATAGTGCTCAGTCACTAACGAGTCAATCAGCAGGCTTACCCATTTGGTAAACCCATGCTATTTATATAGGTCCCACCTGCAATGGCTTTATAAGGACAATAATTATAATAATTGTAACAAAAATCAAGACTTAATTTTTACCTGCAAATTGATTGGGATAAGGTGGTCAGACAGGCCTACTATTGGACTTCTTGGCTTAAGGACAAGGGCAACATGTATGTGCCAATAGTCATCATGGTATATTTGAGACTGGATTGCTGTGTTTCCCTTTAACACTATGAGTAATAACTCTATTTAGTGACTGGTGCTGCCACTTGCAATTATAATTACTATAATTCCTGTAATATTCACTAAAATAGGTTTACTTTCAAATCTTGAACAGAGATGGCACAATTCTCTCCTAGCACCAGCGAGAAAAAAATCCTTGAAGGGTGCCCATCAACAGTCTTTATCAAGCACTACCTTCAGAGTGTGATGACAGAAAACAAGACGCTAACCTCTGATACAAAAGTACCAGAGATGCAGGAGGTGCAGATAGAAAGAGAAGAGGAAATTGATCTAGTGCATCATCTGCAAATTGCCCCTATGCCAGTATTGCTGGGTTGTGATGTGGCACTCACAGTCATAAACACAGTCTCCTTCCTCTTTGCCATCTCTTCCTTTATTTTCATTAGGAATGGCTATTTCTTTTCCATTTGTTTATAAAAATA
>BOPN01001881.1:82838-85338 GCA_017312705.2 Penaeus japonicus
GATTTGCAGGTTATGCGGCATCGAAAGCAACGACCTGATTCATCTTTTCGAAAACACGAGTCAGGACCGTAATCTGGTGGTCATAATCAAGAAGTACCTACGCGTCACAGTGAGATTCCAAGGCTTTTCCAACACCCTGTACTAAGAGATGAACCAAAACAACAGGCGAAAAAGTCGCTTAGAATATCTTCATTGATTTCACTTATTTTTAAAGGTTGACAGCTCTCCTACTCATGGAGTTTGACCTACTGCTTTACGTATTACAGTAAATGATTAGTGTTTACGTGATAATTTCTCAATAGAAATTCAGTATCGCTTATGCCAATGATCCTGCAACGGAGGACCGCTGGCGCGACCCTCCGGCCAGCACAAGAGGGAAGGGCTCGAGGGATGCCTCAGAAATGCCATGAGATAGCACACGTATCGCGAACAACACTCCTAGTGTAATATCAAGGGTTTCAACCCATCGGAGCAATGATGATAACTACTGACATTCTGTACCCTTGCTTTGCAAACAAAACATACATCAGATACATGTAATACAGTGTGATAATTTCCTTGGCCTTGTAGACAGGCATCCATCTGTTTTAAGTAATCAGTCATGAAACAAGATTAATCTTGTAACAATATGCAAGAAACAGCATGTTAGTGGCAGGGGCAGTAGAGGGCAGAAAGAGCATGATAGCATGTGGAAATGTTTGATCAGTTATAGGTGAAGATTGGCTTGATAAACTGTCTAAATATTGATATAAACGGTTGTGAATTTGTAACAAAGGGGATTAGTATGAATAGACTACCCAGCAAAGTATGTTATCAATTGACCATATTGTGATTAACAAAAATAACTTAACCAATAACTTTCTGGAAAGTGCCGTGTTACTAAATAACACAATAGTAGTATCAATGGATTCCTCTACTACTGATTCGTAGTGGATTCTACCCCCAATTCCACCCCTATACCCACAATCTTTGATTATATAGTAGGGTTGAGCGCTAGTTTTAGATCAGGTTCTTCGCCTTTCATCCTGCACTGATATATTTGTGTCTTACTTATCTGTTACTATAGAGACAGCAACCAGTGAGCACTTCCCTTAGATTGCCCGGCAAATCATAGTGATTTAATTTTCCTTATTGAAAAATTGCATCGTGAATGTAATATTTACTCAAGACTTATTTGGCAAAAACATTAAATTACTCATACTCATTCTATCATTAGTGAATGATAAAATGGTGTATATGTTGTAAATGCCCTGAATGAGATCTTTTTTTTTTTTTGGCTTTTCTTCTCTTTCATAACTTACCTGATGTGGCAGGTGATTTTTGACAAAAATACACACAAAGTTTGTGCCGTTATGCTTCCAGTAAATACTTAGGCTAAAGTAATGAGCTAGAGGCCTCCTGCAAAGTAAATCAATGAAAACATATGTAGGCAGGGCATTTAGGTCCAATAGATACCAATATTATAGATGGTATCATTCATGAGATATTGGAGAGATTTTAGATTACTTACCACCTTTTATAAAATGGGGGCTATTCCTTATTTCTTCTACTCTCATGCAGATGGCCCTCCTTTTGTATATGAGTATTTTGATAGTATGAAACATTTACATATACTGATTAACTATTAGTAGTACATGGAGTATAATTGAATGCCTTACAGGTAGAATATGTAAATAAGAGCCGCTAGGATAGCATGCTGGCCTCACACCCCCATGGTTAGCAGATCAAACCCTGTCCAAACTCAAAAGTTTCCACTGTCGCCTGGCGTTCACTGTTGTGACTGGGCATTGTGGTGGGTAAGTACCAAGCTCAGATTGGGTCTACACTCATTGGCACACACTCATGAGTCAGCACTTGCTGATGCAGACGGGCTTATCTTAGTGCATATAAACCCGGCGAAACATCTGGTCTGCAAATCTGGCTATCCTTATGTAAATGATACTGACCAGGTTAATACTTTCTGTGCCAAAGAGCATTATTGGAACTCCTTTGTAGTTCCATTACCATTCCTGCTTGGTAACATTCATTGTTGTGGCAACATTTGAACAAAGATGTGGGTACTTATTCCTCAAATGCTTTATATTACAAAGATAAAAGTGTAGGGTTTGCTTGTGGCGCACATGGTGATGCATCAGCCCAAGCTGTTTAGCAATGCCTCATGGGGTGTCTGTGGTCATGAAACCTATGGTCATTCTCTTTGAATGGTTATTTTTGTTGTATAATATTTTGATATGCAGGTGAATTTGAAAAGATACTGCATTTTGTTTATTAAGTTATAAATAAAATAAAAGTATTTTGTGCATATAAAAATTTCCATTGAGTTATGAGTTAGAGTCTTTCAATGGAATACATTTTTTATACTTGCATGTATATCTTCTCATTAAAATTTCATATGATAAATCTGTTACTGATTTTTACATAATTAATGGAGGAAGGTAAATCATTAATGTATCATAGGTGTTATATTTGATGAGTATTGCAAGTTTGAAATGTACTACAG
>BOPN01001881.1:97838-102838 GCA_017312705.2 Penaeus japonicus
TTTGGAAGTTAAGAAATTCTACCTCATCAGTTCATCTTGTCTCGTATATTGGTTGTTTAAGTCTAAGTTCTAAGAGCACATAAAACAGTGTTAATGTGCCAGTTTCTACCATGATTGAAGCTCTTATCGATTTTCTTGGATCAGTTCAGATGATACAGTTGGTCACAGTTGAATCTAAGACAAAGGTTTGAGTAATCCTCCCTTTATGTACTGCAAGATGATTTATCACAATCTTACTGTCAAATACTGAGTAAGATGGAAAGTATATCTGTAATTAGTGGGAATAAGTACTTCCATGTGTTATCCTCTTTCATATAACTTGTATCTCTCTCCTTCCCTCCTTCCCTCCGGCCCCCTGCCCTCCCTCTCTTCCATCCCTTCCTCTCTCCCTCCCTTCCTCTCTCCCTCCCTTCTTCCTTCTTTACTTCCCTCCCTCCTTCCCTCTCTCCCTCCCTCCCTTCCTTCCTCCTTCTCTCTCTGTCCCTTCCTCCCTCCCTCCTTCCCTCCTCTCCCTACCTCCCTTCCACCCTCCCTCCCTCCCTCCCCGCCCTTCCTTCCACCCCTCCCCTCCCCATCCACACACACACACACACACACACACACACACACACACACACACACACACACACACACACACACACACACACACACACACACACACACACACAAACATGCACAAACACACACATACACACAAACAAATAAGCAAACTAACAAACACATGCATACACACAGATACACTCACACATACACACACCCAAACACACTCAATCCCACACACACAGTGTCAAACACACAGTGTCAAACACACACACACTCAAAGACACACACAGTGTGAAACACACACACACTCAAAGACACACACACGCACACACACACATACCCAGACATACAAGCACAAATAATGGATTTATACCTTTGCTATAGGTGAAATATAATCCATCATCTTATATACTGACCATGATATGAAAGATGGGTTTTGTTTGTTATGATAGTCATAATTTTGAAGCTATTGATTGTTGTAGATTTTATTGAAATGTTTCATTTGGATGGTATAATGGTCAGTATATGGTGTGTAGATCTCAAATACTCTAATAATATGGAGAAAATCTCAGTTTTACTTTGGATTTTGATGACTACATTGCAGGTTGTCCAACAGAAATGTGCTGTCAGATGTTCTGTGTGCAAGGCCTCATTTGATCAGCTGGAGCAGCTGTCATCACACTCTCTGGAAGCCCACCAGCTGGCAGCACCACGATACATGTGTCCGCAGTGTCCTCGCACCTTCCCCAAAGTCACATCTATGACCAACCACCAACGAAGGAAACACCAGGATACACTGCAAGGGTAGGGTATCGCAGCGTCATGTCTTGCAGTCTTGATTGGATACTGTGTTTATCTTGGCAAATCAAAAGGATAAGAAGGGGGCCATTTAGATCTTGAATCCCACAGGTGCCCTAAGTGTAGGAAGTTGTACCCAGCACACTACCTTTGGACTCGTCACATGCTTGTCCATTCCAACACGCGACCATTCTCATGTGATGAGTGCGACAAGAAGTTCAAGAGTAAACCAGAGCTAATCAACCACAAGAAAGTTCACAGACCTAGTGAAGAACGCTACACACACTGCTGTGAAGTATGCGGGAAAAGGTACTGTAATTTATTTAATAATTAATGTTCACTGTATTTTGAAAGTTATATTAACCCATTGCGGACAGGGGATAGATCCGCTTGCCCATTTCAGAGTGAGGCAGTTTCACACAACATACTTTGACTTTTCCCACTATTTCAGTCACTCATTGTAAAACTATTATTATTATTTTTTTTTTTTGTGTGTGTGTTTTATTGTATTGAGAGACTTGTGTGTGGCATATGGCAGGCATTATCAATGCTGTAGTTGACTAAAATTTTAGTATAGGATCCATATGACTGACCTCATTGTTTTCTTTATACTCATTGTGATAGAAGTATTGCTACTATATTTGTTTGCATTTATGTACAGTCATGAATGAATACAAAACATATAACCATCTACAGTGAAGAAAACATGAAGAGCTAGGGATGTGAATAATACCTGTGCTTATGACTGTACAAGGCATCCCTACTGGCAAAGGGACACATTGTAGACATTGGGCATGGTTTGATTCACCTTCCTCTTCTCGTTCTGCCTGCACATCCTTCATCTGCAATGCTTTAGAGCAAGAGGTCTTTAACTTGCTATGTGCCATTACTCTATAAAGATTGTGCTTGCTAGAGACCATGGATAGGTGCCATTCAAGGCTCTCTCTCCTGCTGAAGAAAGTGGTGCCATTTAGGTTTTGGATGTTAGGTTTGCTTAATATTATAGTCATTATAGTAATTATGACTGCAGTTGTCATCATCACTCAGTCCTTACTCATAGCACAATAAAATAGCACAGTGATCCAAAATCCCTGAACATCATTTATGTCATGACACCCATCCACAATGGGTTAAATGTCAGGAATCTGAATGCAGATTCCAGATTTAGAATTGGATAGAAGTTTGTATATGACACAGAATTATTTCCTACACTGAAATCTTTTTGAAGTATCAGTAACATATTTTAAAGCATGCCTTTTTTTTCAGATTTACCCAGAAAGCAAATCTTGAAAGCCATTTAAGGCTTCACACAGGAAACCGTCCATTTTCATGTGAGTTTTGTGGAAAGTGTTTTTCTCAGAGAGGTAACATGGAAGAACATCGTAGAATTCACACAGGTGAAAAACCATTTGTGTGCGATATCTGTGGAGTCAGGTTTGTAGGATCATGTTGTAGTGTTTTTTGCAAATCCTTTTAAGTAATAATGAGTGAAGATGTGCTTGATAGTCCATTTTATATTAAAGTGATCAGCATTGTATATGAATGAAGTGTGCATTACAAGTAAATTGCCTATTTTGATTGTGTGATTCCATTTGGTCTGGCAGTTATTCACGCCAAGGGCAGCTGGCAATGCACAGAAGAAAGCACAATGGTGAAAAGCCACACAAGTGCCAATACTGTGAAAAGGAATTTCTGCGGAGAGAAGTACTTCGTAAGCATGAGCATATGCATACGGATACACGTCCATACAAGTGCTCCTATTGTGAAAAGAGTTTCAGGTAAGCATGGTTATTATTATTATTTTTTTTTTGTCTGAAAAGATTTTTACAAACATATTGTTTCTCTAATGACATTATTGTGTGTGTGTGCAGGGACCAAGGAAAGCGGAAGGTGCATGAGAGGCTCCACACTGGGGAAAGGCCATATGAGTGCCAGGTGTGCGGAAGGGGATTTTGCGAATCAGGTAATCTGCGTAAGCACTTGCGTGTACACCAGAGACGCCCAGGAGCTGTGGCTGCGCCAGTTGTCCCAGTAAGGGAGCGAGATGGCCTCCTGCCTCCAGCAATTAATGTGCCTACGAGCAGTGCTGCACCAGGGCCCACCAGCTACAGTCTGCCCCATGCAACATTCACTTTCTCCGGTGCCCCTTCAGTGAGGCATGGTGTCGAGGCCATTGCAGACGGCTCACTGATGCTAGTGCCTGAGGTGTCTGGCCTGGCCACACCTGCCACACCTGCCACACACATTGTGACTACTAGCATGCCCCACAATCCCCAGCCGGCATTAGCCGTGCCCATGGCTAGTTCTCCATGTCCCTCCAGCCACCCACTTGTCACCCTCCGGCCACTGGAAGAACCAAGGGAGAGTCCGGCCTTGGGCGAGAGTGGTGACAGGGAAGACTACAGGGTCAACACCACTTCTGCCTCCTTCCAAACGGTCAGCTGGGCACTCTATCAGACATAAGCACTCCTTTATCTATATACTTTTGTCTATTTGCCTTCATTACATTCTGAAATATCTTGCACTCACTTCCTTCAGAAGTGTGGACTAGTACTCTTTCAGGCTTTGTAACACTTCTTAATGAGTTTGCTTTTATTTAGTTTTGATTACTAGAATGTTGTGATGATACTGATGATATGATAAAGAAAATAATAAATAATGCAGACATGATAATACTGTAGACATGATGAAAGTAATAATAAGTAATTGAAAAAAGAGGTTTACTAGAATTTTTATTCTAAATTTATTAAATATTATTGCTATTATCATCATCACCATCACCATCATCATCATCATCATCATCATCATCATCATCATCATCATCATCATCATCATTATTATTAACATGCCTTAACTAGATTAGAAATAGACACATTGCACATAGACATGACTGAATTTTCACTGCCTTTACCATATCAGTGGGTGGGTTTATTGGCCATGGTAACTATTAAGACAGATGAAGAATATCTCCACATATGACTGAGTTTAAACTTGGTGCTGAATTACCTTTGTCCAGGCAATAATTCTGTCCCGATTAGAAAGTCCTTTTTGGCACATGTTTGCATTCAGTTTAGTGAAGTATCTTGACTACTTTATGCTCATATGCTCCCTGAAAAGTCTCTGTATCCTGAAACCAGCAAATTGAGAAATCTGTTCAATCTCATCAGGTGTAGTAAATGAAAGACAAAACAAAATAGGAAGTTAAAAAAAAAAAAAAAAAAAAAAGTTAGAGGTATACAAATGCAAGGGAATTCTGATATAGGAACCTGAACTCCTTACAACAGCTGCTGTATGTCATAGTTATTAGGCCATCTATAAAAGATTATATCACTTAGGAAAGAGTTTGCCATTTTGGAAAAAAAAAAATCAGCTTACAAGTTTAAGCTGTGCATGGTCAGTACCATTGTTGAGAGCATATTGCTGAAGCATGACAAAATTTGCAGTCTGGAATCATTGTGGTATTACTATTATTTTTATTGATATTAATATTTTTTCATCTATAATTCTTTACTATGATGTTATTCAAATCCCCAAGACTGTTGCATTGCTGATATATATAGCTATCATCACATACACAACCATCATTATAATCATTATTATTATTGCCATCCTCATTATCATAAAAATCACCATTATTGCCATCATTATTGTCATTGTAT
>BOPN01001881.1:112838-115338 GCA_017312705.2 Penaeus japonicus
TGGGTTAATGTAATAAAAGTATTGATGTTCTATGGGAAGACAAAAAATAACTTTATTTTTTCTTATTTTTGTGCTGTCATGAACGAATAAGAGACATTCCTATTGGCACAGGAGCACATTTTAGACGCTGGGCATAGTTTGAGTCAACTTTCTCATCTCGTTCTGCCTGCACATTCTTCATCAGTGGTACTTTAGAGCAAGAGGTCGGTAACTTGCTGTGTGCCACCACTCCATAAAGATAGTGCTTGCTTGAGACCATAGATGGGTGCCTCTCAAGGCTCTCTCTCCTGCTGGTGCTGGAAGAAAGTGGTGCCATCTAGGTTTTGGTTGTTAGGTTTGCTCAATATTATGGTAATTATAGTAATTATGACTGCAATTGTCATTGTCACACTCCTTACTAATAGCACAATAAAATAGCACAGTGATCCAAAATCTCTGAACATCATGTATACCTGTCCGCAATGGGTTAAAAAAGCAACTTTGTCATATTAGTCCTGCTATGAGGAAAATATATAAAAAGTGGTAGTATGTTTACTCATACCCGCATCAAGTCATGAGATATGTCGGTAGGATTGGATTTAACACCTTGTCATTAGAATCTTAAGGCGCCAGCTCCTCCGTCTCAGACATATGAGTAATTTCAGTATCTATGTCCTCACAATAACAAGTAATGAAAAAATATGTTCATTCTGGTATGTTCTCTATCAATCTGTAGCTTTGGGTGCAAATTAAAGTAAAATCATCTATTATAACTTCCAAGAATATAAAAGACCCTTGACAGCTAGAAAAAACGTTAGCTTCTGGTTGGGTAACAGAGAATGTGGTTAAACATCTTTCTTTTTTCACCTTTATACTGACAGCTCCAACACAAATGAGTGTCGACTGAATGGCAGTTGAGATTCAGACTGCCGAACCATACATCAATCTTACATGCCAAACTTTTAACTATTGATAAAGCTTCTGATATTGCCCTATCGACGACCCCCATTAGAACAGTCATATTTTCAGATCTGTTGATTCCACTTAAAGCCATCAAATCCATAGAAACAACCAAAATTGAAATACAGGTAGATATCATTTGTAAGGTACAGAGTACCAAGCTGAATGGGTACCTGGACAATTAGGTCTCTATGGCAATAAACAGGCAGACAAATTAGTCGGATCAGCTGATGATTTTTACACTAGTATAGTCCACACGGATCTTATGTAAAAGCAAAACTCCATCTCCTGTGGCAAAATGAGTGGACCAACCTCCTACTCAACAATAAATAACCAATATGTAAATCTGTGGGGCACAGCCCACAGAAAAGTTAGAGAGAAGGTGGTGCCCGCCTCTGAGTCGACGCCACAAAATTAAACCACCTCACTCCCTATATTGAAAAAGGCATCCCTCCACAATGCATCCATTGCAATACCAGCCTCTCATCATCATGCATTCTAGTAACTTGCTATAAATTCAAAAACATTAGACAAAACTTTAATTTTGCTAAAATCTTAATATAAAATCAGATGACCAAAAAATTATTCATAGAATTATCACTTTTCTAAATGGATAAGATAAAATGGGTCCATTGGCTAAATAACCTTGGCACCTGCCGCTGGTTGATAGCCAATGTGTCCAACAAACAAACAAACAAACAACAATATGACCGTGAGCACACGGTTTTTAGCTCCGCTCTTCCCGTGCTGCTCCTGTATCTCGACCCTCTGGATTTGATTTCTTCTTTAATTTTTTATTTATTTTTAATGAAGCAGTCCTTTGGCCCGATGGGTGGCGGACATGGTGTAATCATGGGCAGACCAAGGCATGGTTTTGTGATATGGAAAAGGGGAATCATCTTACTCTCTCTTTTAAATATAGGTAAAAGGAATGTAATGGACTTTCGTCGGCATTTTTCGTAGTCTTTCTCAGGAAAGATAAATGGATAAAAACACATGATCAAGTTTATTATGGATACATCTGTAAAGTAAAATATAATGCAAAATTAGATCATAGGATTCACAGAGGAGTTACTGATATATTTCTTTCCTTTCGTACCCGAAGCTTGGCTCTCTCTTAATGGAACAAGCTCTAACCTGATGAAGATGAATATATAAATACTTGCTCGGCTAAATCCCGCGTAGGTATGCATCTTTCATTTTACATGCTCGTAAATACACATAATAACTTTTATACACGTCATCTACTGTCTCACAAATGATTGGGTGCTGATCTCTTAATCAGCTGGTGGCAGCCTACCCCTACGCAGTATTATAGCTCGCTAATGTTATCCAAGGGATACAAAGGTCGAAATTTCTCGGAAGATATTGGTATAATTTACCCGAATCAGTACACTGCAATTGCTTAACCAGGCTGCTTTGCCGAACAAGCAAAGCTAGCCTTAGAGAGGAATAATCTGCCTAAAATGGATCTCCCCAACGACGCAAACGATGCTAGGATTCTGAGAGTTATTCTCCCGTCATACCCACTAGCCACCCAGAAAAGGACTCCAGAGCAAGC
>BOPN01001881.1:131403-133903 GCA_017312705.2 Penaeus japonicus
AGGAAAGAAAGAAACAAATAAAATAAGGGTCGTATTTAGTGGTCGTTTGGTTGTTTTTTTTTTGTTTTGAATGGTCAAGCAAAACCAGTATTGCATTGCAGGAACCATCGGATATTGCAGTGAGAGTGATGATAATATTGATAATGATGATGAGGACGATGGTAATTATAATAATGATGAGATGATGATATGATGGTGTGTGATGGTGATTTATGATGGAATAAGGAAATTGGATGAGAAAGAAATAGGTGATAGATAGACTTGATAGAGGGATGGATAGATAGATAGATATTTAATTTACAGACATATGTTTGTATTTCCGAATTGAGATTGTTTTTCTTAATTGAAATATCATCATTCTCGGCATTGCTCTTGCCGAGTTTCTTATTGTGCAATGTGCATTCCCCTGCATCCCTCCCTCCCTCCCTCCCTCCCTCCCTCCCTCCCTCCACTCGCAGTGTGAGTCAGGACAAGCCAGCCAGAGTCCTTCGTAGCCCCCCCCCCCCCCCTCTGACTCTCCCAGGAAGGGCTCAGGCTGTTTCGGGTGGTGGGGGGAGGGGGAGGGGCGGTGACTCATGACTTCGCACCTCCTCCTTGTCCTCCTTGACTCCCTGTCCTTCTCTTTCTTTTATTCTTTGTTTTTTTCTTCTTTTCCCACTTAACTTTTCTCACGCTATTTCTTCTTCGCTTTTTAATGTATTCCTCCTCCCCTTCTCTTTCCTTCTCCTTCTCTTTCTTAACCTCCTCCTCTTCCTCCCTCTTCCCCTCCCCCTCCTCTTTATCCTTCTCTTCTTCTTCCCCTTACCCCTCCTCCTCCTTCCCTTCCCCCCCTAACCTCTCTTTTCTTCCTCCTCCTCTTCCTCCCTCTCCCCCTCCCCCTCCCCCTCCCCCTCCCCTCTCTTCTTCCCCTTACCCCTCCTCCTTCCCTTCCCCACTTACCCCTCCTTTTCTTCCTCCTCCTCTCTCCTTTCGTCTCCCTTATTCCCTCTGACTCTCTCTTGACTCCCTCCTACTCTCCCCTTCCTTCCCCACTATCTTCATCATTTTGCTTTTTTTTTATCTCTTTTATACTTCCTCCTTCTTCTTTAAGGAGAAAGCGTCGTGAAAATGACCGATGACCATAAACCCAGAATTAGGCATTTAAACCCTCTGTCGCCTGAGTCATGGGCGTGCGGGCGTGTGTGTATGTGTATGTGTGTGTTTCTGTGTCTGTGGGTTCTGTGTCTATATGCGTGTCTTTTGTAAATAGTATGGTATATATTCTCCTTTTCCTCCCCTAGATCTTCTCTCCCTCCCCTCCCTCTTTCCCTCCCTCCCTCCCCCTCCTCTCCCATCCCCACCTCTCTCCTCCCCTCCCAACCTCCCCCTCTCCCATCCCCTCTCCACCTCTCTCCTCCTCTCCCTCCCCTCCCCCTTCCCCCCACTTTTTAAAGTAATCCGTTACGTAATACAATTTGCGGATGAGTTGTAGTTACTATAGAGTATCATTTTTTCCCATTCCCCGAGGCGGCCCTGCGACCCCCGCCGCCATTTCTCTTCATTAATAAAAACACGCCAACCCATATTCACGCTGAAAAGAACCGCCTGTTTTTTTTTTTTTTTTTTTTTTTTTTTTTTTTTTTTTTTTTTTTTTTTTTTTTTTTTTTTTTTTTTTTTCTCTCTCTCTCTCCGTCTCTCTCTCTCTCTCTCTCTCTCTCTCTCTCTCTCTCTCTCTCTCTCTCTCTCTCTCTCTCTCTCAATCTCTCTCTCTCTCTCCCCACTTTCCCTCTGAGAGAGAAAGAACGAGAGAGCGAGAGAGAGAAGAAAAAAGGAGCGACGGACAGAGAGGGAGTGAGAGAGAGAGACAAATAAAAAGAAAGAAGGTAAGGAGAGCGGTTGGAAGAAATAAGAGACAGACAGGCAGGCAGACAGACAGACGGCAAGTGCGAAGGCCAGGGCTCGGAGCTGCGATATTTCCTGCGCAGGAGACAAGGCGCCCCTGTCGGCCTGTGCTCCACTGTGGCCTCGGCGCTGGATTTACGGTGTTTTTTTTTTCTTTCTTTCTTTCTCTTTTCCTTTCTCTTTTTTGTGATTTGGGGTTGGTATTGTTTCTATTAGCTTCGATCAGTATTCATCGTCGTCGTCGTCGTCATCACAAACCCCATCATCACCATTATCATCACAATCACCATTATCATCACAAACACCATCATCATCACAAACACCACCATCACCATTATCATCACAAACACCATCATCATCATTATCATCACAAACACCATCATCATCACAATCACCATCACAAACACCATCATCACCGCCCTTAGTCATCACCACCAGTGGGCTCCTAGCAACGATCTAAGACACCACAATAACGCGGGAGGCGAAGGTGTAGGTGGGACAGGTCGGAAATAAACGCAGGAAATAGGCGAGAACGTGAGAACGCCGGGAAGGTGTGTTGATAATGGGGGGTGGGAAGAGAGGATAAAGTGGTGAATAGGGGAGGGGAGGGAGAGGGGAG
>BOPN01001881.1:153903-158903 GCA_017312705.2 Penaeus japonicus
TCACGTACTACACGTGCGTGGCCGACAACCTGGCGGGCCTCGTGGAGCACAACGTGTCGCTGGTGGCCGCCGCGCCCTCGCACACGGGCGCCGTGGCACCCAAGGCCACGCTCGACCTCTACGCCATCATCGGCATCGCCACCGGCGGCCTGGTGCTGCTGCTGGCGCTGATCGTGGCGCTGTGCTGCTGCGTGCGCCGCCGCCGCAGCCGCGAGATGAAGGCGCGGCCCAAGGTCAACGGCTCCGCGGGCGGCCACGTGGAGCACAAGAACGTCATGATCGTCAACCCGGTGGAGAAGCCGCCGCGCCAGTACGAGCAGGTGCCGCAGACGGACATCGAGATGGCGGCGCTGGCGGCGGACGCGGGCGCGCACCGCAGCTACGACGAGGTGGACTACCCCGAGGCGGGCCCCGCGGCGCACCGCACGCCCCTGGCCACGCTGGAGGAGGAGGACGACGACCTGCCGTCGCAGGACACGACGCTGCCCCTGGACGCGTCCTGCGCCGCGCCGCCGCACAGCGTGGTCGACTACCTGGGCCACTACCCCGACCTGCTCGACATGACGCGGCCGCGCGCCGTCTCGCCCACGCAGCTCTCCTACCACTCGCTGGTGGCGCCGCAGTTCGCCGCCGTGCCGCCGCCCGCCGCAGAGTACCGCTACAGCTACGTGCACCCCGCCGAGTACACGCCCTACCCCGTGGCCTATGTGGCGCCCCAGCCGCAGCCGCAGCCGCGCCCCGGGTACGTGACGCTGCCGCGGCGCCACCGCTCGCCGTCGTGGGCGGGCCAATCGTCGCTCGAGGCGGACGCCAGCTCGCCCCCTCCGCCGCAGGAGGGCGAGCGCCGCTACGACCCGATCTACGACACGCTGGGACCGCGCACCACCGCCGACGGCACCTCGCGCACCGACCTGACACGGCCCGCGCTGCGCGCCGCCGAGCCCTTCACGCCGCGCACGCCGCAGTCGCCCGCCTCGCCGCCCGGCCTGCCCGTGTACTACGCCCCCGCGACGGGCGGCCCCGCGCGCCCGCTGCACCACCAGCGCAACCACAGCTCGACGCTGCCACGCTCCACGCCCAACCTGCTGGAAGGCGGCGCCGGCCTGACCCTGCCGCCGCACCAGCAGGCGCTGGCCGAGGGCGTGCCGGCGCAGTTGGTGACCCGCGGCGCCCTCCTGCCCGCCCACTCGCCCACGCCGTCCACCGCCAGCACCGCGCGCACCGCCTCGCCCGCCTACCGCGCCGCCTCGCCCGCGATCGCGTCGCCGCTGCACCTCCCGCCCGCCTCCTCCTCCCCCGCCTCCGCCGCCGCCGCCGCCGCCGCGCCCTCCCGCTCCCCCCTCGCCTCCAGCAGCGAGTCCACGCTCGACTCCTCGGCGCTCTACAACAACAACAACAACAGCCACAGCATCAACAACAACACCCCTGGCAAGGCGGCCAAGGAGCTGGACGTGAGCGTGGCGTCGACGGGCTCGACGGCGTCGAAGAAGGTGCCGCCCAAGCCGCCGCCCAAGCCCAGCGCCAAGCGGCTGTCCGTGGCCTCCACCGCCAGCGACTCACGCAAGGCGACGCTGGCGGGCGACGGCCGCACCTTCCAGGACGAGGGGCCCGACGGCACGGAGGTGTGAGGAAGGGAGGGGGGAGGGGAGGGAGCGCCCCCGCCGGGAAGGGGGGACTCACCGCGCGGCGAAGCCCTTGTCGCGCCACCCCGCGCGCCCCGCGTCCACGGCGGCGTGCGCGTCACCAGCGATGACGACAGCGAGGCAGTGTCCAGCAGCCCCGACGATGGCCTGGAGTGGGTGTAGCGGCGCCGTCGCCAGGCCCCGACCGCTACCCCACGCCTCCCACCCGCCCGCCCGCCCCGCCCGGCCCCGTCCCGTCCCGCGCCGCGCCGCCACCGCGACCTGAGCAGACGCGGCGCCAGGCCAGCATCGCCGGTGCCAAGTGCCGAGCGTGCGGAGACGCGACGCCAGGTGAGGACGGCGCCAGAACGCGCGTGGCCGACGGACGGCGAGGTCCCTCTCCCCCTGCTCCCTCTCCCTCCCCCTCCCCCTGTCCCCTCGCAGACCCTCCCCCCTTCTTCCCCCACGCCCACTCCCACTCCCTCTCCCCCGCCCGCGGAGACCGAGAGTGAAGATCAAGAAGCCTTCCAGTGTGTGACGAACACTTTCTATCTTTGTTAAGGTAAAATACACAAGGTAAAAAAATATGTACATAAACATGTAAGAGTGAAGCACCAACGATGGTTCCACAGAGGAAACAGCAAAATAAAAAGTGTTGAACATTGCGCCTCTCCTCTTTCTAGAGAGACAGAGAAAGAGAGAGAGAGAGAATGAACTGCAGCGCATGACCTGTGCATGACATCGCTCGGACATGGATGGGTCGAAGTGCCAGTGTGGAATACCAGGGTCGAGAGGCACAGGTAGCAGCATCATGCAAGCAGACCAGCCAGTCAGCCTGCCTGCCTGCTTGCCTGTCTGTTCGCCTGTCTGCCTGCTTGCTTGCCTGCCTGCCTGTATGCCTGTCTATCTGTCTGTCTGTAGGTACTCTCCCCTGCAGTTGCTTTTCTGTGAATATCCTTTACATAGAGAATTTAAACGAAGCCACATCTTCAGTTTCTCCAAGAAGGTTGGACTGTGAAGTTGTGTAAGGATGTTTAGAATATATTAAAAAATACAAGAGAAATGGTAGGATTAGATTTGAAGAATTTAAGAAAAAAAAATAATAAAAAAAATAAGAGAAATGAAGTTTGATTACTATGCTGAATATATATATTGTATTTTCATATCGCAAATTAGCACCAAATTTTGTATGTTCATATTTATTGACGGAATAATTAAGGGAAAACTGCTTGTGTGGAAACCTCCCCACCCCCCTTCCTCCGTTAGCCGCTCTTAGAGAAAGGGTGTATGTATGCACGCCACGCCGGACAGAGTATTGTAGAGCTCATTTTAACACGTCATCATCATCACCATCACCATCATCGTCGTCGCCGAGGTCGTCGCCGTGGTGACCCGATAGAGCTAGAGGATAGACGCCGCCACGGTCGCCCAGCGCTGCAGAATGAGGAATACAGATTTCTATTCTATTATTAGTTTATATATGTGTGTTTGTGTGTATATATATATATATAATCCTCCGTGTGTCCCCGGGCGAGGAACTTTTATAATGTCAAGAGTGGTGACAATGCAGCACAGAGGGAAAAGACGATGGTGGTGGTGGTGGCAGGTGATGATGATGATGGTGATGGTGATGCATCGAGAAAGCCGAAGATTCCCATGCAGTTTCGGCTGAGGTATGGCGGCGACGCAAGGAGACGTAGGTCGACGATGTGGACGCCCAGGAAAGAGGTGTCCGAGTCGAGACGTCGAGGCCCCAACGACGCAGAGGGGGATACGTCTACGTCACCGGCGACGCAAAGGAAAGAGGTGTTCGAGTCGAGACGTCGAGGCCCCTAACGACGCAGAGGGGGGGATACGTCTACGTCACAGACAACGCAAAGGAAAGAGGTGTCCGAGTTACCGACAACGCCAAGAAAAAAAAAAGTAAGCTGATGTCTGGGCTGCTGACGACGTAAAGGGAGACGTCTGGTTTATCGACGCAGAAGGAGACGACGTCTGGGAGACAAGTGGTCGACAAAGCAGGGTTCCTAACATACGTTTTATGCTTAAGAAGAACACTTCCCTGTGTGTGTGTGTGTATGTACGTGTGTGTGCGCGTGTGTGTGTGACATATAGGATTCATTATAATGTTTTTTTGTTTTTTTTTCTCCTCTTAATCTTTTGAGATACATTATGATAAAAGTGAATTCTAATTATACGAAAGCTTTTGATATCAAGTCACACCATAGTCGTTAAGTTCTTTGTCTATTTTTTTCTGTTCTTTTTTTAAGTAGCAAGGAAGGCCAAAAAAGAAAAAAAAAGAAAACAGAAGTACAAAAAATCGACGGAGTTAGACAGGGCATAGTTTTTTTGTGTTTGTATATAAAACCCCATTATATATTAATGTCCCCAATGTGAATTTTTTTATTTTACCTTTCTTTATCATTTTGGAATTATTAGTGTCAATGTCTTTTTTTGTGTCGAGGAATCTGTTGATATATTTTGTACCTCCTTTTCGTTACAAATTTCGGTAGAAGTCGCAATTAAATTTGTTTCTCTGAATAAAGTAATATAGAAAAAGATACAGGTATTTGATTAGCATTTCTTGATCTGACAGAATTTAATGTTTATTTATTTATTTTTATTTTTTATTTTTTTTTGTAAATATATTATTATTGATTCCTTGGATAGATCAGGGTTGAACTATGAATTTGAACTTTTAATTTTTGTTATCATTATTATTATTATTACCATCATCATCATTATCATCATTATTACTATTAGTACTATTATAATTATCATAATCATCATAATTCCTATCTTTAATTTTTGCTCTGACAAGAAACAATTAATTTTGCGAGTTCTAATAAAGAAGTTTCATCTCACAAAAACACCCTTCAGTTGTCGAGGAAGAGTGCCAACCTTTGTAAGAATCAGAGAGGGGGAGGGGGAGGGGGGGGGAGGGGGGGGGGATGATAATCCACATGTATTAAAGACACTTCAGTAAGATAAATGTATCGTGAACTGTGACGGAGAAAGAGGGAAGGAGAAGGCGAAGATGATGATGATGCGTGATTACCTCCCCCCCCCTTCACTCCATCACCTTTTCTATCATGTTATTCTCCTCTTTTCTCCCTTCCTCCTCACTTCCTCCTCTTCTTCTCTTCCTCCTCTTCGTCCCTTCTCGTCTCTCTCTCTCTCGCCTCTCAGGTTCATGTGAAGGAAATCCGACAAAGGGTACATTATATATATATTTTTTCCCTCCTTTTGTGGATGAGTGTTTTTCTTTCCCTCATGCAGGTGTCGTGACTTCCCTCCTCCTCCTTCCTCCCTCTTCTTCCTAATCACCATTTTCCTTTTCTTCATCTTCTTCCTCCTATTCCTCTTTCTCACCCTCCT
>BOPN01001881.1:171403-173903 GCA_017312705.2 Penaeus japonicus
ATAACAATAATAACAACAGCAACACAATAAAGATGATGATGATAGTAATAGAATACAAAAACATTTATAATAACGATAATACTAACAATCATAATGATGATAATAACAATAATGATGCTACTAATAATAACAAAAATTGTGCTAACAATTATGATAATGATAATTACAATAGCAATGATAAAAGCAATAATGATGATAAGAAAAATAATAATGATAATGAATATAGCATGAACGAAAAAAATGATAGCAACGACGATGATAATAACAATAGTAAAAATAGTAATAATAACGATATACATAACAAAAACAGAACAAAAACAATAACAATGATAACGCCACATATAACAACAACAACAAACAATAAACGAAATAACATCAACAACAATAAACAATAAACGAAATAACATCAACAACAATAAACAATAAACGAAATAACAACGTCAACAACAACACTAATACATCTACCAACCACAACAACAACAACAATAAAAACCCGACACCAACAACCTCTCGTACACCATCCGGATATAACCGAGCGACATCGACAACGTGACCCGCAACAAGAGGCGGGGACAGCAACAGCGAAGTCGCAAGTCGCCTTCTCTCAACTTTCTCTCATTAACAATTCGTTTATATTCATGAGTGTGACCCTAACTCGATCCTGAGGGGGTGGGGGTGGGGAAGGGAGGGGGTGGGAGGGGAGGGAAGGGAGGGAAGGGGTAGAGGAGGGGTGGGGTAGAGGAGGGGGTGGGGGAGGGAGGCGATAGGTGGGGATGGGGAGGGGAGGGGAGGGGAAAGAGGGGTGGGGTAGAGGAGGGGAGGAGAGGGGAGAGAGAGAGAGAAGCAAAAGAGGAAGAAATTAGGGAAAAAGAAAGATAGAAACAGATGAAGAAGTAAACAAACAAACACAAAAGAAGAAGAAGAAAAAAAAAGCTAAGAGATTAAAGGAGAGAGAAAAAAGAAAAAGAAAAACGGAAGAGAAAAAAAAAAAAAAAAAAAAAAAAAAAAAAAAAAAAGGAAAAATATAAAAAAACAAACAAAAAACGAAGAAGTAAACAAACAAACACAAAAGAAGAAGAAAAAAAAGCTAAGAGATTAAAGGAGAGAGAAAAAAGAAAAAGAAAAACGGAAGAGAACAAAAAGAAAGAAAATGAAAAAGATAAAAAACAAACAAAAAACAAACAAAAAACAAACAAACGGGAGAATACGAACAAAAACAACAACAAACTGTAAATAAACGACTAAAAAGAAAAAGAGAAAAACATCAAAATGAAAAAAAAGAGAGAAAAGATAAAAAAATAAAAAGGAAAAAAAGAGAGAAAAAAGAAAACGAGAAAGAAAATGCGAGAGAGCCAGGCACAAGATAAAGCCAATAACGGAAGCTGGGGAGGAAGAGAAGGAAGGAAGGCGAGAGAAGTCAGGAGGAAGGAGGGAGCTGAAATAGGGGAATAAGAGGACGTTAAGGAGGATAATGTACAGATTAATGAGGGAGAAGAAGGGAGGTAGGGAGGGAGGGAGGAGGACGAGAAGAAGGGAGGGAGGGAGGGAGGGAGGGAGGGAGGCAGGGAGGGGGGGAGGGAGGGAGGGAGGGAGAGGAGGGGGAAGACCAGACCCGCTTCCGTGTGACTCATCAGTGACGTTTTCGCGTGTGCAGTTTGTGTGGCTCTCTATGGCTCTGTAGATGGCTGGCTGTGACTTGGGATAATCTTATTCATCTGTCCATCTATCTATTAAGCATGTATGTTATCTACTCTTTCTCTCTCTTTCTCTTTCTCTCTCTCTCTCTATACACACACACACACACACACACACACACACACACACACACACACACAAACACACATATATATATATATATATATATATATATATATATATATATATATATATATATATATATATATATAAATATATATATATGTATATATATGTATATGTATATATATATATATATATATATATATATATATATATATATATATATATATATAATATATATATATATATATATATATATATATATATATATATATATATATGTATGTATGTATATATGTATATATATACATATATATATATATATATATATATATATATATATATATATATATATATATATATATATATACGTATACATATATATTATACATTGCATATATCAAATATTATATATTACATATTGCAATAAATTTATTCTCAAAGTCGTTCATCTGAATCTCTTCCTTTGGTCGTTCCTCTTCGCCGGTGGTTTCCTTCCTCCTCTCTTTTCCTTTCATTCTATTTCTTCTTCTGTTTCATCATCTTCGTCTTCTCTTTCTTCTTTTCCCTTCTCCTACTCATATTTTTCTTCATTTTTTATTTTTATTTATCTTCTTATTCTCATTCTTTTCGCTCTCAACCTACTCCTCCTTTTCTTCTTCTTCTCTACTTCTTCTTCTGCTTCTTGTTCTTGTTCTTGTTCTTCTTTTTCTTCTGCTTCTTCCTCTAATTCTAATTCTAA
>BOPN01001881.1:191403-193903 GCA_017312705.2 Penaeus japonicus
GCATCATGAGCCCAGCGCTAACAGGATGAGAACCACAGCATCACAGCCTTGCCATCTCCCGGATAATTCTACCTTTCGCAGATACCTACCTTCTTTTCCTCTCTCTGTTCCTATGAGACTTGTGATCAGCTGTTACCTTACGATCTATTATTTCGTGTGAGAGGGGTTGAGTTTTGTTTGTTTGTTTGTTTGTTTGTTTGTTTGTTTGATTGATTGTTTGTTTGTCGCGTGTGAGTTCTAACATTGGACTCCATATATATGGATGATGTGTTCTCTGTTTTCAAATGGTTCGTGTTTTTTTTTTTTTTTTTTTTTTTTTTTTAGACATTATTTTACTCTTCTTTTTTTCGTTTGTGTTTTCGTTTCTTTTTTTTCTGTTGTTCTTTCTGTTCGTCTTTTTTTTCGTGATTGTTATTCTTATTTTTAAAATCTTATTTTGCTTATTCTTATTCCGAAACAACAAACAAATACACACATATACAAGCACCAATTTATACGAAAAAAAAACAAAAACGATAAAACACCACACATACATCCACAACCTATTAATCAAGACAAACTTAATCTATCAACCCATTAGTAATTGGTTAATTGTTATTATGATGCTGTTGCTAAGACGTGCAATGAACATTTTTTATTGTTTTCATCATGATCTGTTATCATTTCTTATATGACAGTAGGCCTACTGGCATTAATTTTCTTTCCTTTTATCACTTTTAAAAATCAAAACATTTTCATCATTCACTGTCATCATCTTTATCATCATCCATTTTCTCTTCTCCTTCATAAATATGTTTCTCTTTAGGATGCGCCATTACTGATGAAATAATAACTTTTCCCGTAACGTAATGTACACGATATAAATGGTGTTCAAAAACCATGAATTTAAACGAAAAACAAGAGAAAAATTATAGCGCCTGCATCTCATTAGCATAAGCAGGATAAACATCCGCTTTTTACGAGAATCGCGGAGAACAATTAAAAAGGGAACACATGAACAGAACACTGAAAAACAAGACTTTTTTTTTACTCACATACCCCCCCCCCACACACACACGCACACACATGTTCACACAAGTATACACACACACAATCAGAAGAAGAGATAGAGGATAAATAGAAAGTTTCCTCTTGTCTGATTCACTTTATATTTGCACACACATTACCGTGTTTGTGTCTTTTGCTCAACACACAACACACAAACACAAATACCCTCGCACACTGAAACAGAAATGCAAAAAGAATTGCACACTCTAATAATAATAATAATGATGATAATAATAATGATAATAATAATAATAAAAATAATAATAAAACGCACAACGCAACGAAAACACAAACACACACACACACACACACACACACACACACACACACACACACGCACAAACAAACACACTCTCTAGTAACATTACTTAACGAAAATACAAACACACACGCTTACGCTAACAGAGAAAAAAACCCACTCTAATAAAGTTACAAAAGACACACACTTCAACGAAAATATACACACACTCGAACAGAAATACAAAACCACACACACTCTGTTAACACCAATTCTAGTAGAGTTAAGTGTGACGTTAACAGGAGTGACTGAGTTACTGTTAGCTCGCTTGGGATATCATAATGTCACAACATACGGTGTTCTCGTCCTCTCCCCCTCCCTCTTTTTTCTTCTCTCCCTTCCCCCTTCTCATCTCCCCTCTCCCCTCTCCCTTCTTTCTTCTTTCTCACCCCCCCTCTCCTCCTTTCTCGCCTTTCCCTTCTCCTCTTCTTCTTTTCCCTCCTTATCTCCCCTCCCTTCCCTATTCTTCCTCCTCACCTTCTATCCTCTCTCCTTTCATCACCATTCTCCCCTCCTCACCCCTCCCCTCTCCTTCCCTCTCTTCAACCTTCCCCTTCTGTTCCATTTTCCCCTAAACCTTCCCTACCTCTTCCCTTCCTCCCGCAACTCCTCTTCCCTCCCCTCCTTTCCCCATCTCTCCCCATTCTTCCCTCCCTCCTTCTCCACTCCTCCCTGCCTCTCACTTTCCTCTTTTCCCTTCCTCTCTACCTCTCCTTTTCCCTTTTCCCTCTTCTCTGTCCCTCTCTCCCTTCTTTCCTCTCTTCCCTCTTCCTCGTCCCTTCCTCCCCATCACTCCTCATCCCTCTCTCTCTCCACCTCCCCACCTTCCCTATTCCCTCCACACCGTCCTCCCCCTCTTCAGTCCCTCTCCATCTCTCCCTTCCCCACCCTTCCCTTTCTCATTTCTTCCCTTTCCTCTTTCTCCCCCTCCCTCCCTCCCTCCTCTCTTCCTTCCCCATCCCTCACTTTCTCACTTCTTCCTTCACCTCTTTCTTTCCCTCTCTCCCTCCCCTCTCCCTTCCTCAACTCTTCCCTTTCCTCCCTTCCCTCTTTCTCTCCCTCCCTCCCTCTCCTCTTCCCCTCTTCCTTCCCTCCCTTCCCCTCCCCTCCTTCCTTACCCCTCCCTTCCTCACCCATCCACTCTCTTCCTTCCCA
>BOPN01001881.1:201403-203903 GCA_017312705.2 Penaeus japonicus
TTTTTTCGTCTATTTCTTTTTGTTTATCTTTTCCTTCTTATGATTATTCGTATTCTTTCACCTATTTTCCCTTTTCCTCAGCTTCATCTCCTTATCCTTTCTTCTTCTTCCACCCTCCTCCTCTTCGTCCTCCTCTTCTATCTTTTCCCCCTTCCTTTCCTGCTCTTACCCCCCCCTCCTTCTCTCCCTCCTCCCTCCCTTCCAGCCCGAACAGCAAAGTGGTTTATGATAACTGCTTATGCAAATGATTGTCCTGAAGGGTATGTCGTACCGCCAGGGATCTCATTCTGAATGTCAGATACATCCCCGCCGCCCCCCCCCCCCCCCCCCCCCCCCCCCCTTCCCCTCCACGCGACTCAATAGTCATGATTATGTTTACACGCACGCATATGCATAAGTAAACGCTCACACACACACACACACACACGCATGTGCACACGTACATATATGCACACATGGACACGCAAAAGCATATACACCAGTTTAGGCGTCTATACATTTTTAAATATATATTTGTAGATACTGAGCTTGTTCTTTTATGTCAGGGAGATGTGGCTGTGGTCCTATTTATATAAACAGTATTTCATTTTTATCTGTCTCTCTATTTACTTACCTAATCTGCCATTTACTTACATATATACATATTTATCCGAATATCTTACTGTCTAGCCTTCGTCTGTCTTGTTATTTATCCTTCCATCTATCTTATCTGTTAAATTGTTTGTTTGTCTGTTCGATTATATATCGATCTTTCTACCTACCTATCTCTCCATCCAACGTCCTGCCATGACTGATGTAGTGAAATGATCGTACTTTATCCGTAGACTTCATATCACATTTTAGTAATTATAAGTAAATGGCGGAAAAATGTCCTCGATAATACTGTCTAGAAAATGACGAAAAATAGTAATATCATTGAATCATCGCGTGACGAGTTTAAATTTATTCATCTCCATTAATAACTCATAGATTAAGAGAGATGAAAAATACGACCTGAATCCATACTGAGTGCTTTGATAGGTGAATGAGCTGCCGGTTGTATGATACAATATTCAGACCATCATATATGGAAATGAGCGTTCCTTCAATATGATATGTCGATAAAATGACCATTATCTTCGTGTTCATTGCTATAGAGGTGGATCTTATGAATAATGTTAGCCGATGAAAGTTGATATAGTGAAATGTGGGTATCAATCCCGTAGATTTTGACATTCCAAAAAGGGAGAAGTAAGGATAAAAATATATGAACATTAGACATATGTGATGCTTTTACTGAAGTGTATCGGAATGATTGATGCTATCATTGAAATAAAATATAATATCAATATTGATAATGGAGATCTGAAAAATTTCTAAGGAAATGCAAATAGAAAGATCCTTAAAAAAACATTATTTGGCTTACGGGCACCCCATATTAACATGATAAAAGCAAAATCCTGCTATCTATTGAGGTGAAAAGGAAGATGAAGTTGATGACTACATAAAATGTTAATATTACTACTACTAATGCTATTACTACTAATGATGGAGATGGTGATAACAACAACAACAATGATAATAATAAGGATATTGATAATAATGATTGTAATAACAACAACAGAAATAATAATGGTAATAATAACAAAAATAATGATCATAATAATGATGATTATAATGATGATAAAAATGATAATAATGATAATGATAATAGTGATGATGATAATAATAATGATAATAATGATAATAATAATAATGATAATAATAATAATAATAATAATAATAATAATAATGATAATAATATTAATAATAATAATAATAACAATAATGATAATAATGATAAATGATAATAATAATAATAATAATAATAACGATAACAATAATAATGATAGTAACGATAATGATAATGATGATATTCATTATAATGCTAACGATAACAAGGATGTTCAGAATAATTATGCGAATGCTAATAATGATGATGTTAATGATGATAATAGTACAACTACTAATAGTAATGATAATGATAATAATGATATTTATAACGATGGTGTTTAGCAATAATAACAATAGTGATAATAATAATAATAATGATGATAATGATAATGATAATTATGATATTGATAATGGTAATGACAACAATAATGATAGTAATAATAATAATAATAATAATAACGATAATAATAATGATGATAATAATAAAAATGATGAAAGTAATGATAATGAAATGATAATGGTAATAGAAACAGCAACAATATTAATAGTAATGATAATAATAATAATAATAATAATAATAATAATAATAATAATAATAATAATAATAATAATAATAATAATAATAAAAGTAATAATAATAATAATGATGATAATAATAATGATAATAATAATAATAATAATAATAATAATAATAATAATAATAATAATAATAATAATAATAATAACAATAATAAAAATCACAATGATAACAATAAAAATTGAAATAATGATAATGACAATAGTTATGATAATAATAATAATGATAACA